>LGRX02016566.1:0-12058 GCA_001247695.2 Cymbomonas tetramitiformis
GCGCCACTTTGATCCCATACCCACTTCGCCCTCTGCTACCCGCACCGAAGTTCTGCCCCGCGCCGGAGACAGTCGGTGAGCCCCTCCAAGGGACCTGCCAGCTCCATCCAGGCAGTCTGCCCCGCAGGGCGAAATGCCCACTGCCGAGCACTCTGCGCTCCCTGGTCGCTCCTGCCCTATTGCGCTGCAGTGCCGAGCCCCTCTTTACAACTGCTTCACTAAAAAAGAGAGGGTCCTCGGCGTTGATCCCTCGCCAAGGTTGCCACCGCCTAGACACCTCTTCCGCAGCCCCGAGGCAGTAAAATGTGAACGCCCGCAGTTCAGTCAGACACTGTCGTCGGGCTGGACCCCTATCCAGCAAGCTTGGCAGACACTGTCGTCGGGCTGCACTCTATCCAGCAAGCTTGGCAGACACTGTCGCTGGCTTGATTCCTATCCAGCAAGCTTGGCAGAGCCACTGTCGCCGCGGCTGGACCCTATCCAGCAAAGCTTGGCAGACACTGTCGTCGGGCTGCACCCCCTATCCAGCAAGCTTGGCAGACACTGTCGTCGGGCTGGACCCCCATCCAGCAAAGCTGGTAGACACTGTCAGTCGGGTTGACCCTATCCAGCAAGCTACAACACGCTCGCCGGGCTGGACCCCTATCCAGCAAGCTTGGCAGACACTGTCGCCGGGCTGCACTCTATCCAGCAAGCTTGGCAGACACTGTCGTCGGGCTGGACTCTATCCAGCAAGCTTGGTGCAGACACTCGTCGCTGGGCTGGACCCCTCCCCTTATCCAGCAGCTTGGCAGACACTGTCGCCGGGCTGGACCCTATCCAGCAAGCTTGGCAGACACTGTCGTGCCGGGCTGGGACTCCCCATCCAGCAAGCTTGGCAGACACTGCCGCCGGGCTGGACCCCTATCCAGCAAGCTGGCAGACACTGCCGCCGGGCTGCACCTATCCAGCAAGCTTGGCAGACACTGTCACCAGCCGGCTGACCTATCCAGCAAAGCTTGGCAGATACACGTCGCCGGGTTGACCCCTATCCAGCAAGCTTGGCAGACACTGTCGTCGGGCGGACCCCTATCCAGCAAGCTTGGTAGACACTGTCGTCGGGCTGGACCCCTATCCAGCAAGCTTGGCAGACACTGTCGTCGGGCTGGACCCCTATCCAGCAAGCTTGGCAGACACCCCTATGGTCACTGGGCTGGACGCCCTATGGGCAAGGGGGAAGGAAGAAGGTGGGGAATGGGGAAGTGAGGTGCAGTTTGGCAGAGTGGGGCCACCTCTGAGCCTGGTTGATCTCAGCGTCGCGCTCCTCGCGCTCCTTCTCTAGCTGCAGGATGCGCGCGCGGGTTTCTTCCAACTCCGCCGTCAGTGCCTCCACCTTCTCACTCAAAACAGCCACCGTGCCTGGACCCCTCCCGCCCTTTCCTCACGGCCACTTCCTCGCTGAGCGCAGCCGCAGCGCAGGCCAGCCGACAGCTCGAAGCGCAAGTAAGGTCCGCTCAAGCTGCACACTTCCCCGCCGGAGGGGTGACGTGCTTTCCCGAGGGACCGGCCTTATCTGATCGCTCGGCCCGATATGCAAGGTTGCAATCGGGTTCCGCGCACTCCCGCCACAGGGCCGCCGGCTATGCGGGTCGCCACGAGCTCGCACCTCGCTTCTCCAGCATGTCGCGCTCAAGGTGCGCCAGGATATCGCTGGAATCTTTCTTGACCCCGACCAGCGTCTGCGGCAGCCCTCGCGCGCGGCCCTTCAACTCCCCCTATCTGAAAGGCACGCGCAGCGGCATCAGGGGCGGCAGAGGCCCCGAACCTCTCGACCTCGCCCCCGGGAGCAGCGCAGGCCTGCGACACGGCGTCACAGGTGGCAGACGCCCCGCCCGCCATCGAGCAGCGTAAGCTGTAGGAAGAGCTTGAATTACGGGTCGACCATACCGGAGACTTCCACCACGGCGCAGTGCGTCGCGCCGCGCCGTGGACTAAAGTGGACGAGAAGCGAGGTTATTCCGATGAGCTCCGGCAGGGAGCCGGTGCGTCGTGAGGCCACCAGGGCGAGGGAAGGGAAGGGCCGGGAGGAGGACACGTGTGGCACTCGCGCAAGGTCGAAGGAACGAGGAAGAAGACCGGAAGGGGTGCGAAGGGTAACCGGGGAGTACATCGTTAAGAGTGTTGTGCGCTTCACGCATTGACACGAGCTCATCCTGAAGTCGTTCGGCTTTGGCCTTCGTCTGCCCACGCGAAATGAAAACGCAAACGCATAGGTTAACGTTCTCCCTTCCCTGTAAGATGCGCGTTTCCAGGATATAAGCTCATACACTCCCTGACACACCCATCAACAAGCCTGTGCCCGCTGACTGGATACACGCCATTTGAGAACGCCAAGGTAAGCCCACAGGAGGACATAAGCAAGTGCTCGATTTGTCGTGACATAGAACGCGCCTTTAATTTCACTACCCAAGGAGCTAACTCTTTGCGAATCCTGCAGCCGGATAATGATGCCGACGCTTCGATTGCCGAAATTGCGCTCAGCGATCAGTCAAGGCCTCAAGAGGAAAGGAAATAAAGCGACGCAGGTGGGAGCTCGACCACATTAATTGATGATTGGCCAAGCCATGCCTGAAGGAAGTTAGCGCATGGGGTTGTTTTGAGCTAGGTTTAGTTGCGCTTCTATCTGTCAGTGACAATTCGAGTCACAGTTTTCGAAGGTGATGTGACGAACCTCAGCGAGCTCCAAATTCTTAGAGGTCATGAGCATTTCGAACTCGGCCTCTTTGTCCATCACCTGCGCCAACGAAGAAGAGAACCAAACTGCCAGGAGTCAGAAAGTGCGTGCGATATAGAAGGCAACGTACTCGTAAAAAAAAGTTTTAACCTGCTTCTAAGACAAGAGTCAAGGTATTGCCGAGGCAAATCTAAAAACCCAAAACGCTAAATAGCACAGGCAACGGCAGACCGTCGCCATAAAAACACTGTTCAAGATACCCTAATCTAGTATGTGCACGCGACAGAGGGCAGAATGAACAATAATTATTATATATGCACCCCTCTGAACACCTTTCGATAAAGCGAAGCTGGGCAAAGCACACTTTGACAGGAAACACAAAATATAAATCACTTTTCGACTTTTCACGCTCAATTGGCTCTTAAGGACTACAGAGCTTTGCGTACATCTGTTTGCACTGGCTCTTTTCCCTTCGCGGGGGCCTTGCCCTTTGGTGGCATGGTGCACGAAAGTTATTTGAGCTGCGTGTACTGTGGAGCTCAGAATCCTGGGCAGTTCAACACGCAACTTTCCAGGCTCCGAAAAGGTGAAGGACTTAAAAAAATGTTTACGGTGGAGAAACTGATTGTAGATGTATCTCTGCGTCACTCCTGTCTATATGAAGCTTTCAGCGAGATAGCTTGTGGAAGAGAGCTTCGGGCGCAACGCTTAGCTTCAAATCAGGGAGAACACGGGAAGATTAAGGTTGATATGTACGTAACTCACTTCCCAGTGAGAAATGATTTCTGAGATATCTGTATCGATCTCTCTCGCAAGTAATAACAGCTTTTAGTCAGCAGGACTCTGTGGTCTCCCGTAAGAGAGCGTTTTGTTTTATGTTTAGGAATTCCTTCATGCTGGATCGTGGATGACCCCCGCCCGGGATGCTGATGCTGGCTGGATCCTGGAAGTCAAGTGCGAAGTCTGAAGTGGAAGCGCAAGCGGAAGCAAGAAGTAGAACTCAGCGTGAGACGAGAGAGATCAGAGACGGCTTCAAGCTGCCACCGAAATGTTAAATGTAAAATGTCAAACGTCAAATGTCAAATGATACTCATACTGAACCTAGAACCATCGCATGACCATTGCATGACCGACGCTGACAGTGTCATCACACCGCTCTGCCATTCGCGGTTTGTAAAGATAAATAATCATAATGAATTTCAATTTGAAGGTGTCCGTATTTGCCAGTATTTGAAAATTCTCGTCGAGTGAGCGAAACTACCCGATAGAACTCTAGACGAGGTAGATGTCCGCTTACCCGTAATAATAAAACATTTACGCTAGCAAAGGGGACAAAGACCTGAGAGTTCAGTATCCCTGCAAAGCAGGCTAGTGAGACCCGCACCCTCCGCTTTATTTAAAATGTGCAACCCAAAATTAAGTTGCAAAAGGACCTTTCTGCGGTCTTGAACGGATCCGGCTGGCTTGATTTCGTTATTTGATCAAGTTGTGAGATATATAACTACAACTATATATTGCGGAGTTACGGTCACAATGCTTTCACTTTCGGTGTTTTCATAAGTGTGAATAAACATAAGATAGCGCTCGGCTTTACCGCGATGCCGGAAACCCTAAACCTGTGACACCCGTATTGTACCGAGTACTAGTACAGATCAGGGCTCTATATCGGTTTGGTTTTTTGGTATCGATACTATCCGATATCCGAAAAATGGTATCGATAATCGGCACAATCGATAAATAATCGATTATTTGGGCATTTATATGTAATTTGTTATAAATAAAATATGGAACATCAAAACCTGCACAATCGATAGTTTGATATTGCAATCCGATAATCGGCGATAAATACGATATATCGATAGTATCGGTTATCGGAAATATCGATATAGAGCCTTGGTACAGATAACAGGAAGTGACCGCACACAGTGCGCCACATTCAGCGCACAAGCTGCGCCTTCATAATAATTAATAATTGATAATAATAATAATATAATAAAACATTTACGTCGATGAGTAAGGCAACGCCTTCGGAACGATCTGCACGAGTCTGTTCCCCTCATACAGTAATCACTCACCTTTAAGAGATTTTTCAGGCAGCTAATTCCACCAACTCCCCCCCCCCAGCCAGAATGTGGATAAGAATTAGTATTTTCTTTCAATCAGCCAGAATTCTCTTAAAAGTCCAATGATACACACTTAAAATTTTCAAATTTTCCGCCGTGGCGCCAGCACCCATATTTCTTATTTTCGAGGATTCCATAGCTCAAAAAAACCAACACTTTTCTCGACAACTTCGGTACCCCCACCCCCCCAAAAGCTGGCTGGTTTCTTATCGCCGGGTTTTCTTAAAGGTGAGTGATTACTGTACATGACTGTCTGCAAAGGCAGGAAGCATTCCAAAAAGCATGGAAGCATGGGCGGCTAGGCACTAATGAAGAACGTGTCTGCCGCCAGCGTCGCCTTCCTCTCGAGCTCGGTTGCTTTCTCTTTCCCAACGTGGCGCCACCGCTCACTTTGCAGCCATCCCCGCGCCGCCTTCTTTTCGGCTTCCACCCACTCAGGCAGTTGTCGCCTTGGCTTTGCAATTGGGTGCCCCGATGCCT
The DNA here is from genome assembly GCA_001247695.2 of Cymbomonas tetramitiformis. Lineage (NCBI taxonomy): Eukaryota > Viridiplantae > Chlorophyta > Pyramimonadophyceae > Pyramimonadales > Pyramimonadaceae > Cymbomonas > Cymbomonas tetramitiformis. Next base: position 5,317 of record LGRX02016566.1, read on the forward strand.
ATTCTAGTTGGTGTGCATACATGCGTATGAAGTGCTTCTATTGACCCCTTTAACTACCACTACCTGGTCTGTAACCGGCGTGGGTGGGCTATCACGGCACATCATGCCGTTCGTAATGTGTTGGCATCTACGTTGAAGCAAGTCTTTGATCCAACCGTTGTCATCGTGGATGATCGCAATCATCGTGGGTATTCGCCTTATTTGAAGCCCGACATCACAGCTCAACCATGATGGACGAGGCAGCCATATCGTGATTGACGTGAGCCTTGCATAGTTACATTCCCTTGTTCGTTGTGCCTCGTATGTAGACCGGGCTGTTCGGGAGCCGTTGCGGGCCGCGGCGGTACATGAGCGAGCCAAGAGGGCATTGCACGCATGCACGGACCAATCTGGCCTCACACGCTTGTGCCTTTTACGATGGAGTCTTTTGGAGGTTTGGGGAAATCGGCGCGGAAGTTCTTCGGCAGGTGTGTACAACGCAGGCAATACAGTACCGATTGGTTCAGGAGGAGGAGGATGCAACATGGAGCACGCGGAGCTTTTCGAGCTATTGATTGCAGCGGATAGTGGTTGCCTTGCACGGCTCGCGGGGCTACACAATTGCTTGCAGAGCTAGTCATGATTATCAACATGGGCGAACGTTGGGAATTTGCATGATGTTTTTCTAGGTAGTTGTTTTGGCATTTGAATGAGTGTATTTGTTTGCCGTGCCTCTGACATATCAATTGTGAGATGTGAACCTTACAATGAAGTTTTTGATACCTCTTTACACACACACACACACACACACACACACACACACCCGCACACACACACACACACACACGCACACACACGCACACGCGCACACACGCACACACGCACACACGCACACACACACACACACATATATAGACTTGTTAACCCAAACAAGCCCCGGTTTCCGCTATACGCATCATCTTTGAGTCCTTGAGAACGCTCCTCAAACCGCGTTCGAAAATATAAAAATGCCAAAAAGATATTAGCATAGTACTTGTTGAATGCACACTTATGGTATTGACTCGGTCCGCTTATCCGCACCCACGATCACACATGTAACGTTGAAATATAAGGTGTAATTCGCACAAATATATTGCATCTTCCAATGAGAGTTGGATTTTCCAATAGGCGCCATTCAAAAGGCCTTGAAACAATGCCGTTAAGAAACGTTATACAAATAACGAAAATAGATCACTCTGGCGTCTGGGTTGTGATAAACCACAAACCCCCCTAGGTTTAAAGCTGAAATGGCCAGCTTGGGTTATTAAACCGGTTTGTATTTTTACACTGTCAAGCCTATTTCCAAACTGTCAACTGAAAAGCTCCCGCGGAGCCGTGGTTTCCGTGTGACCGTGCTCTCCGTATCTCATATCATTTCACACATTGGCATGGCAGTGACAGCGAGGTTCGAGACGTCGGTCGGGTAGCAGCCAAGCATACGCGCATCGTTGTCGGGTCACGACGTCACGATCGGGTCACGTATACGAGTATTAGCATATACGACACAGGCTGCATTGGGGGATAGATTCAAGGTTTTAAACCTGGGTTTAAACCTGAAATGACCCCCTTGGGTTTAAACCGATTAACGGTTTAAGCACAACCTAGAGATCACTAGAGTAGAAATTATCCTCCTTCAAACACATGGCCGTTTCATACTTTGATTTGGCAGGGAAAATATCGGGAAAACATAATCGCCTGACGTGTGACAGTGTTTTTTTGTTGGATTCCGCTGATTTGGGAGCACAACAGGCGTTTGAAATGCACGTGTAACTTACACAAATGGTTTAGTGCATTTACTATTGGGTAGAGCTCCATTAGTATAATTAGGGGGCTAATAGCAGTATACAAAACCAAGATTTTTTTTTGAAAATACTATCTCGAGTCGTATCGCGAGTCTACGCTCGACACTCGCTCGACTCGGACCGTGGCACGGAATGCTCATCGTCACGTGACACGACAACAACTATTGCATGGCACATATAGTAGACGTCATCACTCGTCGTAATTACTGGCGTGTACATAATTTATGGTATCAAATATTCATTCCGAAAGCAAGGATAAAGCTCACACAAAGTTTTTTGCAAAATTCGTTTTCGCACAAATTGAAGTTACACCAAATTCAGTAATTATATAAATCCCGACGCCACTAACTTTGCGCATGTTTGGTGTGCGGGTGTTTCGAATTTTGGCGATAATCCTACGTGCGTGTAGGTATGAAATGTTCATACATTTAGTTGTACGCAGGAGCATAGTTGACTCAGAATATGCTTTGTTTACTAAATAATAGCGTTGTCTGAATAATGAATTGGTATTGTATGTTTACCTTCTATCGCAACCGTTGCTTTCACCAGTCAACCCTTCTTCTTTGTGCACAATCCTTCACGATGCTTTTGATGTTATAAGATGTATAGTGCTAAACATACTGTTCGCATTCTACTTACATAACTCGTCTCTGAATTTCGTAGCTCGATACAAAGGCATTGCTAGATAAAGCACATGAACCCACACGCACTACCGTCTATGCAATACGGTACCAATAACTTTCCACTTTATTCATCGATGCACCACTGGTGTAATGTACTAACATATTACGATAGGTAACGCCATAGTCGCAGGCAATGTCATACATGGCTCTTCGTTGCGCAACACTTGATGACAACACGCAGATCATTATAGTTAGTGATCCCTACGGTGGTCAACTCCCCATAGGCCAATGTAAAACTCGATGCCAACGTTGGTCGGCGTTCTACCAACGCCATTGTCCCGTCAGCATCCTTCAAGTACAATGGTCAACGTCCGCGCCGTATCAATGGACTCCGATGTAGAATCGATGATGTGACTTTTTACGGATGCACTTCCTCACATCCCAAAACAATTCATGCTATCGATTGCATCTGTTCGCCTACATCAAAGCTCTTCTTCCTCAGCCGCTGCAGCAGTCCCTTCGTTCAATGGCACTGATGCCTTGGCGTCCCATGCTTCCTTTGTATCGCATCCCATCCTGGATCTCGCCGCCCCGTTCGCCCCACACAGCAACAACCTCATATTCCATCCTGGGTCTCGCCCCACCATTCGCCCCACACAACAACAACCTCATATTCCATCCTGGGTCTCGCCGCCGTTCGACCGACACAGCGATATCTCTTATTCCATCCTGGGTCTCGCCCCCCACCATTCGCCCACACAGCAACAACCTCATATTCTATCCTGGGTCTCGCCCCACCATTCGACCCACACAGCAACAACCTCTCATTCCATCCTGGGTCTCACTGCCATGTTCGACCCACAGAGCAACAACCTCTCATCCCATCCTGGGTCTCACTGCCATGTTCGCCCCACACAGCAACAACCTCTCATCCCATACTGGGTCTCGCCGCCCTATTCGCCCCCACACAGCAACAACTCTCTTCCCATACTGGGTCTCGCCCCACCATTCGACCCACACAGCAACGACCTCTCATCCCATACTGGGTCTCACTGCCATGTTCGCCCCACACAGCAACAACCTCTCATCCCATACTGGGTCTCGCCGCCCTATTCGCCCCGCACGACCATAGTCTCTCATTCCAATCTAGATCGTGTCACCCCGTTCGCCCCACACAGCCATGAGCTCTCATCCTCCAGGACCAACTCTGCCGAGCCGAATGCACGCAAGCTGGGGTATGGACACCAGGCACTGAGATAACATGTAGGGCATGCGCACCGCTCACCTAGAGCAGGGGAGAAGCAGGCGTATATTGCATCACGACACGCACATATTGTTCTTGCATTGTCAGGGTGTTCTGGCCCGGGGCGCTTCAGACCCGTTGACGCCAGAAACAGCATGGGTGAACTTGCAACTACATTTCTCCCACGGTAGCCATGGTAGTCATTGATCACTTGCATAGCCTTTGCCCATTGGCCATCATGTGGCACCGAATAGGACTAAAGGCCTAGGACAGGGTATGCAAGGCAGTATCATGCGTCGGGCATATACCTCTCAAGAAGCTGCACAGCTTCTGGCTTGCTGACCAGCAGGCTGATGTTTGTTGTGCCTAGCCAGCACACTACGGCCAGCTCCTCTGCCTTTCCAAACATCTGCTTCTCCAATGACTTCTGAGCAAACCCCCAAAGCCTCGCCCTTAGCACGCAAGCGCTGCCTGTGCTCGAGGCTCATCGCTGCACACCTGTGGCCTCCGGATGCCTCCTGCAAAAGCATCGCTCCTCGCACAAGATACAGCGCCCTCGTGATGCAGGTGGGACGGTGCCACACATCTGTGGCGCTCAGCCCAATCCAGATGGGAAGACATACAATGGATGCATACTCATAGGCACTTCCCTCAAAGATCAAATCGCCCGGCGCGGAGGACACTGAATTGCTCGAAGCACACGGCGCGGAGGACACTGAATTGCTCAAAGCACACGGCGCGGAGGACACTGAATTGCTCGGCACACGGGCGCGGACACTGAATTGCTTTCCGAAGCACACGGCGCGGAGGACACTGGTGCTCGAAGCACACGGCGCGGAGGACACTGGAATTGCTCCGAGCACACGGCGCGGAGGACACTGAATTGCTCGAAGCACACGGCGCAGGGACACTTCTTGCTCAAGCACACGGCGCGGAGGACACTGAATTGCTCGAAGCACACGGGCGCGGAGGAACACTCGAAGCACACGGCGCGGAGAACACTGAATTGCTCAAAGCACACGGCGCGGAGGGACACTGAATGCTCGAAGCACACGGCGCAGAGGACACTGACTGCTCGAAGCACACGGCGCGGAGGACACACTGAATTGCTCGAAGCACACGGCGCGGAGAACACTGAATTGCTCGAAGCACACGCCATGGAAGCCACTGACTTGCTCGAAGCACATGGAGCGGAGCATATTTACTCTGATCCTAAGATAAAGAGGATGGTGCCAAGCAACATATCATAAGAAAGCCCACGAGCGGACTCGAGAGATTGGCGGAGTGCCCCATTGGGCGCATTGCACTTAACACTTCACGTCCAACGTGGCCCAACTGAGTATTGAGGTTGGGTTCGGGCATTTGCGGCTCAGGCAAACGCCACGTGGAGCATTTCTCTACCAATGCGCGATAGGTTAGCTTATATAACTGCCTCAATGCTCATGGCACACTGACCATCCTTGTGATACGATGCAAACCGCCCGTTTGATGACACGTCTTTGCGCTGCACTGCACATGAAACAAAGTGCACTGCACATGAAACAAAGTGCACTGCACATGAAACACACATCTATTTTGGCTATTGACCTGGGTGTGAGGAGGGTGCGCGGTATTGAGGAGACTCCCACCTCGATGTCGGGGATTGCCACCACGCATCCCTGGACGAGATCACTTCGGATTGTCTCGAGTGTCTCTTTGCTGAAGTCTGATGAGCCCGGCGCGACCCCATCCCATACCCACCCGCACGATGCATGGGCACCTCCGACCCTTGCCCCTCCAGAAAGGTGGTAGGTGAGGGTGCGCCGCAGGCAGAGGGAAATCCCCGCCTAGTTGACTCAACTGCACACATTTGCTGCACTTCTTGTAAGGGCCACAGCAGGTTCTCTACCTAAGAGTGCGCACAGGCCAACTGCCCAAGAAATTGCATGACAAGTCGCATGAAATGATCACACAGACCCTGCTTCGTCGGCACTTATGATCAACGGGTGCAAGGAGGAGGAGGAGGAGGAGGAGGGCGCCACGATCTGCTGACAAGTGACGCACTTTCACTCGCTTCGTCACCCTTGAAGGGTAGCTGCCGCTTGTTGAGAAAACGCTGCGGAGAATCCACATTTCACCCTCCCCACGCAACCCTCAGAAGCATGCCAGAATCCCACCTCCCGTCGCAACGCTCCGAGCTCTGAGGCAACGTGCTCGAGGAATCACGCGGACCGCGGACACAGAACAACACCTTGCGTACGGCTCAGATCAGTCCGCAGCTCTTGCTGGCGGTGATCGGGCGGCAAGAAATCGCATGCGACGCCCCTCGGGATCACCTGCACCCTCTTACAGCGGCCTCCACATGGGGCAGCATCCAATGAGCCCTCTGTACGCGACTTTGCTCTCTCTCCAGCGGCGCTTGGGAGGAAGGGGAGAGGAGCTAACTCGAGGCCGGTTGCCCAGGCCGCTCTCGAGTCTCACCTGGTACTCCTCGACTGACATTCGGAACTTCTGCTTGCCGAGAAAAGGCAGCACGGCCTGCAAGCCCTCCTGCAGCTCCGGACCATGCCGCCATATGCCCCACACAAACCAACATCATCACTCGAGCTACTGCTGCGTTCACCAAGGCGGCTCTCCGCAGCGCATCAAAGCGTCACGTCCCTTCCCGCTCGCTTTGTTCCAGCTCCGTTCCTGCGTCCTGCGCTGGAGCCCACGAAGCGCTGCCATGCGCTTCGTACCCGAAATCTCTCGTCGCCAGATCGCAGAATCAAGATGTTTCACCAACCGAGGTGACTCAGTCGAAGCTCTCTTTACTGTGCGGCTCTGCGCCTGGACACACGGGCGCACCTGTGACAACCGGTAAGAACAGGGAACGTCTGCGTCCTTGTCTTGGCGCTCGAAGATCTTCAGCCCCGTGGAGCACACCTGATACGCCCCGCACCATCGTTGGCGCTCGTCACATCGCACTGATGTTGCAACGCAGCTCCTCACAAAGCTGGCGGCATCACGCGCTTGACGCCTCGAGCACGCCCCCATCGACGGTCTCGCCCCCCAAGAGACGCCCCTGGCATGCGGAG
>LGRX02016568.1:0-16203 GCA_001247695.2 Cymbomonas tetramitiformis
TATTCAATTGAAGCCCGAGTGTATTGTAAATAAAAGTTTTGGAATAATTTTACATATATAAATTAGGTCCTCATTCTTGCCTAATCCCAGAAATGCTTGCAAGGACGGATGAAATTCAGTCCCTTTAACAGTGCAACAATTTGACGCCCAAATCGTAGGCTGTACACGACAGCGTATGTTGTATCCATATTATATCAATGGAAGCCCGAGTGTATTGTAAATAAAAGTTTTGGAATAATTTTGCATATATAAATTAGGTCCTCATTCTTGCCAAATCCCAGAAATGCTTGCAAGGACGGATGAAATTCAGTCCCTTTAACAGTGCAACAATTTGACGCCCAAATCGTAGGCTGTACACGACAGCGTATGCTGTATCCATATTATATCAATTGAAGCCCGAGTGTATTGTAAATATAAAATTACGCGTTAACGGTGAAATAATGACGCCCATATCGAGGGGAGGGTGAGGAGGGGGAGGCGAGGGGGGAGGGTGGGGCAGGGGGAGGAGGTGGGAGGAGGTGGGGGGAGGGGGGTGGAGGGGAGGGGGAGGGGAGGGGGAGGGGAGGGGTATACACAATCTCTATTTGTCGGTCTCTCACTCTTAACATGATGAGGATATAATTAATGATGGATGATCAGGGGGGTTTATTTTTTCCCCACCTGTACGTTCACGTACCCCCTATATAAATTGGGTCCTCATTCATGGCAATTCCAGGATTGCTTGAAGGGATTCAGAAAATTCAGTCATTTAACAGTGCGAATTAACATATAAATGTGCTGTGTCAAGTTGCTGTGATTATATCCAGCAAAGTCCAGATTTGTTCTAAATAAGATATATCACTTTGATAAATCTTAAAAGCACAGACCTATGCTCAGAACAAATCATAGGTTGACAAATATCACTGAAGTGGATGTTCCTGAATGGATGTTCCCACTTAAGTTGATAAATCTATACATAATCAGAAAAGTACATTTGCTGTGCATGGGTTTGAATCAGTAAAACCCAGAATGCTGTCAACCATAAATGTTGATATACAGCACAACTCACTTATTTGCTATGAAATTTGTCATGTGCAAACGTGAAGTTCCTTCCAGTGATTCTGTACTTTACATTCCACATATACACTGAGATATGTCACCGAGGCAATATTTTAGATAGCTGAAAAAGCTGTAAAATGGGTAAAAATGCTCCACGCATGATTTCAAAATAAAAAATGTGTGCCCATTTTATTTAAAATTATGATTTTATACCTATTGAGGTATCAGGAAATCATAATGACACATGTCATATCTCGTGTAACGCCCTAGATATTGGGTGTGGAATATGTAGGGGTATACATATTGCTGTAACAATAAATCGCTCAAAATGCTGTACGTAAAACACATTTTGAAAATTTCGGATTGATTTTTTTTTGCTAAAATGAATATTTACCTATCAAATAACAATCCCCGATTTATGCAGCATGTGTAACGCCCTGTAACACCCTAAAAATTAAATGTGTGTAACAGGGGTGTAACGTACCTCCTGAAAACCACCTTACATTCATGTAGGTATTAAATGCAGTTTTGCTTAAAAATCTTTGCAAAAACATTATACTGCTTATTTTTTACCTATATTAGGGTTACTGATACCATGTAACACCCTAATCACATTATGGGGTATAAGGGCCACTGTAACTATATATGCCCTAAATACCACTATAATTTCGATAAACTTCGTATTTAGCATTAACATATCATGCTGTTTTTGACACAAACATGATTATGTATCGGGCAACAACCCAAGAACTGTTGGGCAACAACCCTAAACTGTATGAGCTGCTTCCTACAAGGATTGCAAGCTATAAACTATAAACTGTAAGCTATACGCTATGAAATATATAAGCAACTGACTGCCTATATGTTCACACTTCCTCAAAGGGGGAAGAAGGTGGATAGGATTACACACATATCCATTTTATATTCCGATCTGGTGATTTCTGATGGATTGCTTTTGATAAAATCACTGCATCCACAAGTAACGTTGAAATCTGTACAACGTTAAATCCACCATCACTAATAAAGTGTAAACTCGGATGGGAAACTATATCCCAATGACTATAAGTTGACTTTTGCTCAGCATTTACATTCTCAAGAAGTTTGGAATGCTGAATTATATACATAACATATAACCTGATACCATGCTTAATTGCATTTCCTGGATCAGAAGATGATAGTTATATAATGTATATATATATATCCCACTTGATACACTTTGGCATTATAGCCGTACATAAGAGTGGGAAGGACAAGTGCATCGCTGTAAGACTGGTTGATATAGTCCCAGTGCTGAAGGCAGAATTTGGCACCCGAATAACAGCTGATAACTGTTGGTGACCACTATGCAAGACCTTCCAAGCGTAACTCCTTTGTCCTAAAATGCAAGTGATTTGTTGACATCACATAAAAGCATTCTGATAAAAACCCTATATATTCATATGAGTTGTCATTACTACAATGACACGGGTTTTTGAATCGTCGAAATGAGTATAACTCCGATGAATTTATTAGTACAGAATAAGCTGTTGAGATTATTCCTCCGGCTGGATTGCAATCATTCACAATCCCTGTACATTCCGGTGACAAAATATTGCACTGGACTGATCACCACATTTGGTATAATCTGTTATATATAAGTCACCAGAGAAAACATTGCAATCAGCACAATGCTGTCTAGACTCACAAAGATGAGTAACAGATATTCTCAGATGTAATAAATGGAGGCACAATGTGACCTACGCTAAAATCGCGTATGCTCGGGCACTGTATTGTGACCTGCGCTAAGATCGTGTATGCATGGACACAACATGACTCGTGCCAATGACGTGGACATATTTTATGCCACGACATCACATCTGAAATCAATAAATCACTCAGAGAGAAGGTGTTGACAACAGTATAGCACCATTATATATATAGTCATGAGGATTTTAAAGAAGGCACAGTCTCTCCGATATTGACAAACATGGTACACATATTACCATGCTCTCTGATTATATATTGACATCCCACAGCATACGATGATGGTAATAGCAAACCACTTCGCTGCTGGAGGGTAGTGTTGTATTTTATACAGCACATGCATGGGCACTATATGACCCACGCTGATGACGTGAATTCGGGCTGCATCCCAAAGACTGCGATGCACCTTCGGTGCAATGGGCTGCATCCCGAGAACTGCTATCCAGCTTCATAGTAAGCTATCACGTCATCACATAGAGGTCGGACCTCTGTTGTATTTAAACGGCGCTTGACAACCGCCTAGCAATACACTTCCTTGAGGGGGGAAGATGGTAAGCTAAAAATACAACTAAAACCCAAATAAATAATAAAGACAAATAATGAAATAAAACAATTAAGTTGCATCATCGTTTTTGCTTTGGTAAGCCTGACTATATACAGTCAAACCATGCAGAACTCCATGAAGTTGACACATATAAGTATCAAACATTTCTAAGGTCATCAGCCATGACATACATATGAGCTTGATTTTAAAAACCTAGACATTGTATGCCTTTGGTCTAGCGTGTATCCAGACTAGAATTGTATATTGACACGGTGCAAGCACTATAACCTTTGCCACCGATGATCATTGAAAAAGGGCAACCATTCTTGATATTCCATACATATCATCTGATTGTATCATTAAAGGTGTCAAGAGTACTCAATGCAATATGCAGGCTACAGCCTGAGTACAACACCTAAAAAGGTCAAAGCCACTGAGCTGACCAATGCAGCATAAATGCTAGCTGCCTTTAAGGCTATACAATAAGCCTATTGCCCTTATGTCTTGATATGTATCCGTGTATTGGCATCTCTTTGAGGTAATTATGCCTACTGAATGAGCCATACCAACCATCTTGTCTTCATTGATCATTACATATCTGATCATATCGCCATTGAGCAATGCCTATTCTGTGAGATTATATATCACGAGGCATTTCATTAGTGCACATTAAACAATTGAAGTGCAACAAAGATCATCAGCTCTACATCATACCAAAAGGTTGAGTTATTGTCAATTGATTTTTTAAGACACCATTTCTCAGAGGTCTATTCATCATAAAAGACAGAGTCTGTGCAATCATGGCTATTCAGCCTCCGACATAGCTGCATAGTTATTTAGCTTATGACCCAACCGTTGTTAAGCAGCCTCCACGCTATATGGCTGAAAAATGGCAAGCAATCTCTTCGGTCATTCTTGGGCATAGAGCAATCAAGCACAGCCAATCCAGGATGTTTATCCCAAAATTCTCTAAGAATTATTCATATTTTCCATGTGTCATATGAAAACAACCAAATACCACCCTATGATGGGAGTCATCTCCTTCAGTGGATGGTAATTTTGCATGGTGACTTTCTGGCTGTTTATTTTCTTCGCATGCTGCAGGTCTGCTGCCTCCCTGTGTGATTCGTCCTCTATGGAAGAACAAGACATGTTGAAGCCAGTTTTGCTTTTGGATGAAGAAAGCTCAGAAGATGAGCTAGTAGATTCCAGCAAGTTTCGTGGCTGGTACAACGTTCCGGATGTAGCACTAGCAAAGAGGCGTTTGCAAAATAAGAAAAAAGCTGAGCGTGATGCCAAAAGACGTAGGAAACAATGTCCTCAGTGGATGTTGGATAGTCAATGGTAGCTTTAGCTAGAAAAGTACATTAGATTCAGATTCTGACCATATAAGTGGGCTTGAATGCACTCAAGTTTGTACTAAGTTGCAATTGTCCAAAGTTTTTATTCTGACATCACCACTTATTTGTGGAATAGCATACAATGGTATAAACCATCCACATATAGATTGACACCATATTTGTAATTTCATATCATTTTGGCACATAAGACAAGCATACTTCATTAAGAAATGAAGACTCTTCGAAAGTTCATTCTGGAATGTTTAGAAATTTGTTGCCTCATCCATTAGGCCACGAAGTCTTGGAAAACCCGCAATCTGCAGCTGGTTTCCAAGCGCAGTTCATCCTCATTCTAGAAAGTGACAGAAATTTTATAGTCATAAAACAAGTCACAATTCTATCGGATTGAAATGACACATTCATCATTCATACTTCTTTATCATAACAAGTCTCTGAATAGTATTTGCCCAAAAATAAAATGGGCACCATTGAGATAAGTGATCATGTGCTGAAGAATATACACATATCACTAGGCAATGCCATGTTCTATTCATAATGAAATGACATGTCAGCCATCCATCAACTACGAAAATACAACTCGTAGTAAGTTGTTGTCATTACGGACACTTCTTGATTGACTCTCCATTAGCTTCGATACCAAAGTTAACTTCGGTACCATCACTGATTTCTTTGTTCATCATGACAATCATTATCCAGAATCATTGTCTAAGTTGGGTACACTATAGTGACCCTGAACTGACAAAGTATGTGGGCTGCAACCCAACGACTGCATTTGACATCATCTGGCATTTGCCACATTCAAAATCGTCAGACATATTGCCAATATGACGTACAAAGAATCAATGTTCAGATTGACATTGTTACCTCTAAAGCATTCTCTGATTCTCTATCAAACCATTTTTCACATAACATAATGATTGAATAACATCCTCCATCACCATCTGATTGGTTTGATACATCTCTTTTTACGAGGGGGAGGAAGAGTATAGATTCATTCATTTTTCATACAGCTGCCACAAATTGATTTACATCATTGTGATTTTGCTTGGAAGATTAAAAATCTTATCAAAAGTTCCAGCATCTGTGTATAGCAGCCATGAAGTTGATGACACGGTACATCATGCCGATTGAAACATCAAGTGAAGTCTTATTTGACTTACTAACACATGAAGCGTTCATTATGAGGAAATCATAGATGCATATTTCTCTGGCTCTATCATATTATATGAAGGGCACTGACATAGGAGAACGATGGGTTTTCAAAGGTGAATAAGCTATATTGTAAGCTTACGACCATCCCTTTGACGTCAACAGCCTGCGATGCTGATTGTCGAAATTCAAGAGTTGAAGGATTCGTTGAATCAACCTTGATACATGTGTTTTGATTGATAAATTGTTGATCCATGGTTTCTCCCCAGATCTAGAGAAACTGGCACACAAGTTGTTGCCAATGTCTTAAGGAAAGCATCTGAGCAAAGAATTGCCAGTTGTACCATCAGGCATCGAATTCCATGACAGCAAAGCCGAGTGAGTAAATCCGCCACTCTAGCTATTTGCCGTCATTCCTTCCAGGTTCATGACAAGAGATGATTCATTAATATCATACACCAATGTATAAGTCACATGCATGGTTGCACAGTTTGTATCCGAATGCCATTCCATCAAGGTTAAGTATCTTGACAGTAACTCTGGCCAACCAAAAGCCTTCCTGTCTTCGGATATCTTGAGCATTCTCATTTCCAATTCCATTATGGACTAGGAAGCATCATGACTGTGCCTCGCCAGGACGCTAATCCTCAAAGCCGCACACTTGAGGCGAGCCTTATGAGACAGCGACCTTTAGCTTGTGGGGCGTCAACCCCTTATCAAATCCTGAACACTTGTTAACACCTGGATAAATTTATCATGATGCAACTTAAGTGGGATTATAAGTTCCACATAATCATATTGTCTACGTATGCTGAAGGCATAACTGCCGCATATGATCACAATAGGTCGCAACTTCTATAACATTGTGGCTTCTGAGTCAAAAGCTGATAGCCGATGACTTTTGCCAATAATTGCCGACCAAATAATAATCAGGCCGTGGAAACATGTACCCAAGAGGTTTTCGTCCATCGGTCACATATATATATCAGGGCTGCATCCCAAGAACTGCAGGGCTGCATCCCAAGAACTGCAGGGCTGCATCCCAAAGACTGCGATGCACCTTCGGTGCAATGGGCTGCAACCCGAGAACTGCAGGGTTATATCCCTAACATTTTTTTACCCTGCATCAAATTGATATGACAGGAGCAGGAATTGATCCTTCCTTGCTAAGGTGTAGTGAGCCTTGTATAAATCATACCCTTACACAGATACGCATATGCGGGTACCAATATCCGTGAAAAACTGCTAATGCTACCTTTGCCAAGACCGTGGTTTGTCATCGGATTCTGTGGCCAGTCATCCGAAGCTACCGGAGATATCGACTGAGGTAGACGGAGTTGTGATCCTAAGTTGTGCTTGACAAACATAACTAAAGAAATTTCACATTAGTACGTGGCGAATCCATTCTCACTCATCGCGATAGATGTTCGTCAAAGCGCGCGTACCGGACCAAATATTGAGGAGTTGAGCAGATCGGATAAAGGATTATAAGTCCAATCCCGTTAAGCAGGGCCACTCCGTTTGCATTAAAAACAAGCCCCAAAAATCGGGCTCCCCGTTGCCGCCTATGATCCTCCAAAGTAGCTTAAGGAGGGCAGGAAGGGTTGGGTGCACTATATATAACTGTGGAAACATGTACCCAAGGGTTTTCGTCGATCAGTCATATATATAAGGCCGAGAATCGTGCGATTATAAATCGTTAAATCGTGGGATCATCGTTCGCAAAGAACGACGGCTAGCGCAAATAATCCGTAACGTAGACTTCGGATGCTTTGAATCGTCACTCTGACGCACGATACGTGTGGATCAATCAGTAATCCAGCGTCAATCTGCATCACGAAACGCAATTCATTGAACCTTGAAACGTCACTCTGAAATACGATACGATTTCCAGAAAGGTGGGCTACATCCTAAGAACTGTAAGGTGAGGGACTAAAGTGGACTCAGTTCCCCCCAATAACCTAAAAACACCATGAGGGACGCCTCAAATCGGTGTAAGAAGACTGGTACCAGCAAGAAGCGACAACAACAAAGACATCATAGACATATACAAAGGTATGCCCGTTGTGAGGACACAACTCTTTTAAGAGGGGAGATCTGTCAGGGTCATGACCGATGACATATGTGTCATACATGTCATACGTGTCATACATGTCATACCTGTCATACCATGTCATGTCATATATTATTATGACAGTCGACAATATGGTCGATCATGACTGTACATGTCGAGTCGCGTCATATATTAATATGACAGTCGTCAGTACGGTCGACGATGACTGTACATGTCGCCAGATGATAATGTCATATCATCAGGCATCCCTGTCATCGAGAGTTCGTATGTCGAACTCGAAGATGGCAAAGCAAAGATACATCTTGAATACAAACAAGAACCATCTTGGCTTTCAGCATGCGCGGAACTCGCATGCGCAGCATGAACGAACTAGTCGTTATTACCATGCTGGTCGTTCAACCTACGTCTCGGGTTCACAACCCAATGGCGGTACCATCTAAGATGATGGGAGACGTATGGTACAAAAGTGAGGAAGCGTTGTGCTTCAGCAGATCTTCTTACAGAGACTGCACTCACAAACCCGCTCATCCGTACACTTGCATTGCTGTCCAACTTTGCAGTGTTTATTTGTATACTGATAATATATTCACGGCGCCTGTTTATCTCGCCGTATCAAAGTTTATCGAAATTATAGTAGCATTTTAGGGCATGTAAGGTTACAGCGGCCCATATACCCAATAATACGATTAGGGTGTTAATTGGTATCAGTAACCCTAAAATAGGTAAAAAATAAGCAGTATAAATATTTTGCAAATGTTTTTAAGCAAAACTGCATATGATACCAAACTGAATGTTACAGGGTGTTCAGAAGGTACGTTACACCCCCTGACACACACCTTCAGATTTTAGGGTGTTACAGGGTGCTACACGTGTTATGTCATTCAGGGATTGTTATTTGATAGCTGAATATTCGTTATAGCAAAAAAAATCAATCCCAAATTTTCAAAAGATTACACGTAGAACATTTTGACCGATTTATTGTTACAGCCAATATGTACACCCCTACATATTCCACACCTATTATCTAGGGTGTTACACGAGATATGACATGTGTCATTATGATTTCCTCATACCTTAATAGGTATAAAATCATAATATCAAATAAAACAAGGTCCAATTTTCAATTTTCAAATTAATCGCCAAAGAATTTTACCGATTTTGGCCATTTTTCAACATATATATATATATATATGTTGATATATGTACATATCTCTGTGTGTGTGGAATGTAAAGTACAGAATCACTGCAATAAACTTTACTTTTGCACATGACAAATTTCATGGCAAATAAGTAAATTATGCTGTATATCAACATCTAAGGTTGACAGCATTTCTGGGTTTTACTGATTTAAACCCATGGCAGTAAATGTACATTCTGATGATATATAGAGTTATCAACTTAAGTGGGAACATCCATTTAGGAACATCCACTTTAGTGATATTTGTCAATCTATGATCTGTTCTGAGCACAGGTCTGTGCTCTAAGATTTATCAAAATGATATTTCTTATTTAGAACATATCTGGACATTGCTTGACATAATCACAACAATTTGACACAACACATTTGTATGTGTGTGTTGTCCTCAATACTATTATCAGATGTCATGTAGATACTGATCTGAGAGTTACATGCATTTGAACTGGTCATATCTGAATCAATTATCATTATGCAATGTAGTTTTTGATGTTGCTCCAGCGATGATATGTGGAATGACGAGTGGACTGCACCCAACAGTTACCAGCTGTTGTATGGGTGCAGTATCTTGCCTTCGGGTCTGGAGATAACTCCATCCAGCCCTACAGCATGTTGATTTATCTGTTCCCATATCTATCACAATCGCTGACACTTTCCACGCACATGTGTTTGGAAAGTGGTATCTACATTATCATATACATGATAGATAATTAAGTTAATCAATTCACTTTGAATCAGTGAATATTAATACATACAATGCAATGTGTGTGCATGCATGCAGTGCTTACTGATTAGCACTTTTGTCAGTGTGTGTGTGTGTGTGTGTGTTAACTTTTACACACTTGGCAGTAAGATAACTTCTGGACATTACAACATTTCCAGACAGTTCATCATGCAGGATTATCAGCATACCATGCACTGAATACATCTAGCATGATATATTAAACTTAGGAGTATTGTAATTCCAAAATAATCTCATTTACAAAATGAGTTGCTGGGTATACGTTCACATACAGCTCCGGTGAGTATCCTTTCAGTAATCCACAGTAGAACAATATGTTGTCCGAGGAGTATCTCGACTCCACCGGGTCACATTGAGCTAATTACTGTGTTAAGATTACTGAACAGGCACCTTATACGGTATGGGTTCTAATATAGTTAGCATGCACTGCAAATGAATGCTTTGTGCACATCTATTCCAACTGTTACCGTGATCAAGTTGGATCATATAGAACATCTATTATCCCAATGCATGCACAACTTACAGTGTGGTAGTCATTCAGTACAAGATGTACGTATACTCAGATGTTGCAAGTAATATGTGCTGTAAGTTAGTGTATGCTCAAATAAACATTTTGCACATTATACTTCAGATAAGTATGAAATGCTGTACTCTAATCATCAGCATTAGAAATATCGATGCAGACATCAGAACATAGTGTGAATTGCTGCAGTATGGTGATCATACATTCACAGCAGTATAGTGACCATGCGTCCACAGCAGTATGGTGATCATGCGTCCACAGCAATATGACGATCATGCGTCCACAGTATATGACGATCATGCGTCCACAGCATCCCTGCATGTATACAATCATTCTGCAGAGGATACTGACGCGCGTACACATTTTATATGTATCGCCGCATAAAGACACGTTAGGAATCATGCGCCTAAAAAACGTGCGTCCATTGCATCAGATGAATCATGACATCGCGCTGACGTGCACATCGCGCACACGAGCATTACATCAGTGCACATCGCGCTGACGAGCTAAAAATCATCATACGAGCATTTGCGAAAATCGATTGCTGATGTACGTCGCATACTGATGATCGCTGATGTACGTCGCATACTGATGATCGCTGATGTACGTCGCATGAACGAATGCGAGCGCGCTGTTAAACGAAATTCTGTGCGTCCAATCGCAGTTGATGTAAATCATATGTGCTGACGATCATTTTCGTTCGCGCATCTGCATCTCGTATATTGTGACATTCCTGCGAATTTTGACATCATTTGCATGCGTTCCGTACACTGTGCGCACACCTTGTCGCTTATAGAATCAAAACGATTTCTCTGCGGATGTTGTTAGCTGCGAATATGTTCGCGATGAAAAATCTCCTCGCGCAATCCTTATGCTGACGATATCAAGCGTATATTATTCGAGTTGCAGATATTCAATATCACTGCGAGCGCTGTCGCTTATGCGCCCACCTGCAAACCTGCGAACAATATGATATATACTATCTCTGACGCTGCACTCACTTGAGTTCTCTTTTCGTGCCTTGACGAGTTTTAGGAGAATACCATATGATACGGCGAGATAAAACAGGCCGTGAATATATTATCAATATACAAGTTAGCACTGCGAAGTTGGACAGCAACGCAAGTGTAAGAAATAGCGGGTGATGAGTGCAGTCTCTGAGTGAAGATCTGCTTGAAGCCCAACGCTTCCTCATCTTACACCTTACGTCTCCTATCATCATAGATAGTACCGCCATTGGGTTGTGAACCCGAGACGTAGGTTGAACGACCAGTATTGTGATAACGAATAGTTCGTTCATACTGTGCATGCGTGTTCCGCACATGCTTAAAGCCAAGATGGTTCTTGATGTTCAAGATGTATCTTGCTTTGCCATCTTCGAGTTCGACATACGAACTCTCGATGACAGGGTCATTCAAGTCTTTCCTTGAATAATGACAGATGATGTGACTTATCATCTGACGACAGGTACAGTCATGGTCGACCGTACTGACGACTGTCATAATAATATATGACTCGACCGACTGTCATAATAATATATGACACGACCGACTGTCATAATAATATATGACACGACCGACATGACATGACATGGTATGACATGTCTGACAGGTATGACATGTATGACACATATGTCATCGGTCATGACCCTGACACCGCGGGCGATACGGTCACTCAAGAACGACAAGGGCGTGGCGGCCGTGGGAAAGGGAAAAGTGGTGCTCGCGCGACGAAGGGTAGCCAAGGTGGTAGGGGTGAAATCTCCGCATCGTTGCAACCGGTGGCATCGAGCTTTGAACACTTTCTCAAGAACACGCGTAATTTTAATTAGTGTATGCTTTTCGTGATTGAGATGACCTTGCCCCATTTTCGTGCAAAGTTTTGTTATTCATTACGCAATGTACGACTCTTGAAAATATGTGCTTGGGATTCGTACCACGCCGTGCTAGACGACTACCGATAATATGTGATAACAATTCACCGCATCCCGCAGTATGCGGCTCTCGAAAAAATGCGTTAGGAAATCGTGGCACGCCGTGCTAGACGACTCCCGAAAATATGTGATAACAATTCACCGCATACCGCAACATACGACTCTCGAAAATATGTGCTAGGAATTCATGGCACGCCGTGCAAGACGCCTCCCGAAATTATGTGATATCGAATCACCGCATTCCGCGATATACGACTCTCTAACATATGTGATAGAAATTCATGGCACGCCGTGATAGACGACTACCGAAAGTAGGTGCATATGTAGGATATGTATGAACAAAAAAAGCGAAAGTAACGAGTTTGTGTGTGGGGCGCCCCACGGGGCGCAGTATTTTCATAAAGGTTTGAACCCCAGGGGGGCGGTTGTGGGGGGGCGGAGCCCCCCCAGTGGGCGCAGTTTAAAAGAAAAAGGTTCAGGGTAACGGGGGTGTGGGGCGGCCCCCTGGGCGTCCAAAAAAGTGTAGTTACGGGGGTGTGGGGCGGAGCCCCCCCACTGGGCGCAGTCTTAAAAAACTTTTCCGTATTGATACAGGAGAGGAGACGGGAGGGTCCAACGCAACGCGCCTTCATACGTTCATCGTTCACGAAGATTGGGGATTATTTTTTCCCCACCTGTATGTTTACGTACCCCCTATATATATTTATATTCGAAATTCTTGGTGTCCCCACGATGTCACCCTTGTTTCGCCGAAATATGTATGAAATCGATGTCTTTAAATATGCAATTTGTGATGAAAATCGGTGCAGTACAGCCCATCGAACCGTGCAGTACAGTACAGAGACGGTATTTCGCTTAAACCTCCGGGCTGTACTGTACTGTCGCGCGACTGCCACGTCGGCACAGAATTCCCCAAAATCGACAGTACAGAACAGAAAACCGACAGTACAGTACAGAGGAGGTTTCGTCGCTGATGAGACACCGGGTTACAGTACAGTACCCCGAAATAGATAGCAAACACCAAGCAATGTAAATTCACCTTTAATAATGGGACACACCCTCTGTCCGTCCTTACTGGCGACGTGGCGAAACATGACAGCAGCAGCAGGACAGCTAAGAAATGAACGGCAGATAGTTGCCTTATGAGAGCGGAAAAGATATATTTTAAAACCAAGAGCAAATAGAAACTTGTCCCGCTATCCCCTTATGCAATCTTATCATTGTATGACGAACAGTGATGACACTCCGTTATAGAGTAATGGTTACGTATAAACTCCGAGACATCACTTCCACACTTCCTATATATACCCCCAAACCTGCTGGAAGAAGGAATGTTGGTGTTCCGAAACCCGAATATACTTAATGCTAATTTTGCATGAGATACCCGATAGTCTCAGGATGGCTAGGATCGGAAATTATGACAAATTAGATCAGCTGACTAGGAAACGGTTCGAAAGAAAACCAATCGGTCCTTGATTTATGCGAATCTGAGTGCAATCAGATTCTATCATCTGAAATATTCGCATCGCGAACGTTCTAAACATAGGTACCAGATTGAACCAATCGATTGAACATGTTTTCGGCTCAACTAACTGTAGGTCAAAGAGGCCCTTCGTTTCCACTGAAAAAGAATTTTCTTTGATCTCTTGAGCTTTTTGTTTTAGAAGGCTGTTGCTTAGGACCGCCCTCTAAGAATTCAGCATGTCGTGCCCTAGTCACAGCCCGCTGCCAGTAGCTGAGAGTGTCCTGGCTGCGCATGGAAGCTTGCGTGTACGGAACGCGGCGTTACGCACACGGAGTACTGTGAAAGGTACGCTTCGCCTAGAACTTCCTTACCAAAGAAGCTCTCCAAAGGCATCCTGCGAAGAGTGATAATTATGAGCAAGCATATGGCATCTTAAACCAAGCCCTCATTCAGTGGCTGCTGAGTCCGTACGGCGGGAGACGCTTGCGCACTAGGGGCAAGTAGTTTGTCGCGAAGAGAGGGATGCCGACTCGGTTGCAGTCAGGAATACCGTGCTCGCAGGATCTGATTCGATTCACAACGCTTCGCTGCGTTGTTTGTGAGTGTAATATCTGTTAAACGGACCTTTTCATCTTCAAGATCATGGGTAGATAGTCGTCGTTTGTCTCCTGGGTGGAGAGGTGGAGAGGTTCTTGGGTTTGGCTGTAGACACCACCTTGGCAAGTAGGTTTTTTTCTCTTCGCATACTACCTATCCCACTGCAGACCGGGAAGATCTTGGGAAGGTGATCGGGCGTGTTATTTGGTATTCTCGCGGTCGCGAAGGACTAAATGCAAGCAGGGTTGTGACTACAACATACAGGAGGCTCACGGGGCGCTCTTCTGCCGCGTTGTACTGGCAATAAGCTTGCGGTGCGTATGATAAGCGTCTTTCCTGTTGCAGCTCTCTTCCCATTCCTCGGAGTCACAAATTTGTGTAGCACACAACGACACACTACGCTGTCCTCTTAGCATCCTTCTTTATCGTGGTTCTTACCCACTTCCCTGCTGGTCAAGTTTCAAACTAGCTCAGACTTCAGGCAATACCGGCCTTCCACTGGTCATACAGCTAAGGGACCCGTGCTTTATGGCAGCTAAGGGGGCCGTGCACTCCACCGGAAGTGGGCTCCCTGGTTGTTGGGTGGCGCGGGTATTCTGCCGGTTGCGGGGTTGCGGGCGTTCTGCTGGCTCATGGGGCACGGGCTCCACCAAGTGCCTCCGTATGAGGGGCGCTGATTCACCCTTGGGTCAGGTGGCATATGCTATCCGTCGGGGGAGGGGGCGTAGGCTCTCTGCCGACTCAGTGAGGGCGTATTCCCTGCCGGTTACCCGGACGAGGCGCCCGTGCTCTCCGTCGGCTCAGGGGGCACAAGCTCTCAGCCGGATGAGGACTATTGCGGGCTCTCTGCTGATTTAGGGGGCTCAAGTTCTCAGCCATTCGAGGTTTTGCGGGGCTCTCTGCTGATCGAGGGAGCGCGCGCTTTGGCAGTTGGGGTATGGGCTCTTCACCGGCTCACACGCTCGTGTTCGCCACTGGCTGAAGGCGGCGCGGACTGTATGCCGCCTGATCGCGCGAGGGCTCCGGCGACTCAAATGAGACAGCTTGGGCTCGGTAGCGGCCGCTGGAGGGGCTCGAGCTCCCTGCTGTTTGATGTGGCGCTGGTTCTACGCCGTTTACCAAGGCGTGTGTGGCCTTCGCTTGCAGAGCGGCCATTACTCTCCGCAGGTTGAGAGGGGGCGCGGGCGTAAGCTGCTCTCCCTGGCTGAGGAGTGCTGGAGCTCTTCCGTTTATCCGGCCAGCGAGGCCCTTCCTCCTGTCTGCGGTATTTGGGCGCGCGGGCTCAACGCCGGAAGAGTGGTGGGAGATACACCAATACACCGGCTGCGTGGGCGTGAGCTCTCTGCAGGTACTCCGGTTGGCTTGGCGGCGGCGGGCTCTCCGCCGTCTGCTGCGCGGGCGCAGGCTTTCCAGTTGTCTCCTGCCTGAGAGACCCTCAGCCCTGCCGGCCAAGGGCTCAGCCTCATGATAAATCAAACTGCCGTGACAGATATTTAGAAGGTATGCGGAGGATGGTGGGTGTGCAGGTGCACCCCTCGCAAGGATCAGGACGCTCGCAGCGCTCGGTACGTGCAGCGGCGGGTCTTTCTCATGGCCAAGCACAAATCCTCGCGGTGCGCCTCCTTCCCTTGCGGTGCCCATAATCCTGTCGTGTCCGTCGGTCGCATACGATGCGCATATGCGGCCCGCGGTAGGCCTGAGTGTCTGCTTTTCCTTTTCGTTCGGGATGCAAACTGCTGGGGCTCTTCCTCACACCGCTTTGGCAGGGGGAAAGATGAGGCACCCTGGCGCAAGGCAGGTAGAGCCGGTGCTGAGCGAGTTACGGCGGCAGGTAGAGCC
>LGRX02016569.1:0-19531 GCA_001247695.2 Cymbomonas tetramitiformis
GACAGCCCGCCACCCCTCCGTTCACTCCGAAGGCCGTAGTGCCGTCCATAAGGCATGGTGGTGCCTTATCATGCCACCGACATTCGCTCGCAGGCTCCTTTCACTCAGAGGGAGGGCCGTGGTTTGCGCCTTTTGCGCCAATCAGAGGATCCCTTGCTAGGTCCATCCTGGCGTACCTACGTCTGTATACATACAAATAAGAACGTTGCACGATGTGCACGACATGGACTTCACTCTCCACTGACGGGTCCGCGCGCCCGCCTCTCCAAGAATGTTCCAGTCGTCTCTATGATAATTCCATTCCGATACTTTCATGACATTGGGGGGGAAACCGCGCGTCTCGTGTGGTAGCCGGAGGGGGAGGGTATTGGAATCTGCAAGTGCCTGCTGATCAGTTTGGTGTAAAGAATGACTATCTAGACCTTGTACAGTAGTCAGGATGATCAAACCCTGAAGAAACCCTAAAGAAACCCTATGGAACCCTTAGATCTAGATCTGTAGATCTGCTGAACTAATCGTGGCCGTCAGATCACTGATGACCATCGGGAAGTGCGTAATGAGTTCATCTGTACTCAAGAGTGTCACTGCGGTCGGTATGAACACGACAGTGACACGTAGGACTCAGTTTTGTGAACTTTCACATAAGATCGCCCAATCAGTAATGATGGCGCGCAAATGTTCGTGGCGTTTCGAGCTGCGAACTGGTATATCTTTTGATAATGAAAGTTTATGATCGCTTTTGTGTAAACGAAACTCTCGAAATCCTACAGGTTTTGGGCCCACTTACTACACAGTAAGTGTTAACCTACGGTTGTATCACGCAAAATTTTTGCTGCGCGTTTTCGGAAATGAGTAAGAGACAAGACAAGGCCAAGCTTGCGGAGCGGACCCCGCCAGGTCTGGGTGTGGAATCTACTTATGGCGACCTTTCGGAGGGACTGTCGGAAGATGGAATTTCAGTTGGGGAGGACTCTGCAGCGCTGACAGCTCTTATCGATGAGAGGCAGCAACAGCTATTTTCGTAGCAAGACGCGCGTTTAAATGAGCTTACGAAAATGGTTCAGGTCCTGGCACAGACAGTGCCCCAGTTGGCTGCGAATCAGAATGCGGGGACAGGAAATGCTATTGCGTCTCCTGAGGCCGCGGAATCCGGTATGTCTGGTTCCAGTGTTCAATCTCGCGTTGCGGGTGGTACTGTGGGCGTACCTTTGCCTCTTCTGACGGATATGTTGAAGGGGTTCAAGTCTGACCAACTTTATTCTGGTCAGGACGCAGAAAATGACAGCAAGTGGCTGGAGTTCCGGGGTAAAATTGTGCCGTGTTTGCGTCATCGGGCACTGGCATTGCTCTTATCGGACGCGCGCGACTTGGAGGACATCAAGAAGGACGAGCAGTTCTCGGTGGCAGCGAATCAGTTGTTTCACGACTTTCTATCGGCCGTGACTTCCAAGACGGCGAACGCGGTTGTACAAACGTACAGCGAAGAGGCGGACGGTGTCTTAGCCTGGCGACAGCTAATTAAAATGCGTCGAAGCACGGGCTCTGCGTTCTTTGTGAGGCAGGTCAAGGCTCTGCTTGATGACACGAAGAGGTTTGCGTCGCTCGCTCCCCCACTGCCGGGCTTTCTAAATGCGAGGCAGGTTCTCGACAGAGTGAAGGAATATGCGTGCACGAGCAAATTCCTGCCGAACGGTGAGAAATTTCATGTTGCCAGCCTGGGGGCGGTCTTTGTGGCTATGGTGCTGAATTCTTTGAACCCGGCGTATGTCTTTGTACGTACTATGTACTCTAAGGACCAGCTACCGTCGTTCCAGGAGCTAAATGATGCGGTGTGTGACCACTACGACAACGTTATAGCTACTTCAGCAGCAGCGACAGAGACGGGTGCTGGAATTGTGGAGGACCGGCGTAAGCAGGAAGAGCAGAAGCGTACTGCGATGCTCAAGAAGGTTCCGAGTCCGGTATGTCATATGACTGGGCACTCGTCCAAAGAATGCTTTGTGACTCACGAGGATAAGCGGGAGGAGTACCTCAAGAGGAATCCCAAGAGGAGGGACGCGATAATGAAGAGGGTCCAGGACTACCAGAAGCATGGGAAGTTACCCAATCGTGCGGCTGCTGTTACTGAAGCTCAGCAGGACCCTGGTGTGGATGCTTCTGGGGAGGCTCTGTGTGCAATCTGTGAGCTGGACAGCGTGGTTACCTGCTTCTCTGACGACATGCCTCAATTTATCTCTGGTTATACTGCGGAAGACTATATTGGGTCTCAATCTGGTGTCTCCCTGCACAACTACTATGCAATTCTGGATGGACTTACATCTTCTGAGAGTCCCTTCCCTGTTGGGGGTGGGGACCAGACTGTGAGTGGGGTCTGTCGGTGGAGGTCTGATGCTCCTGTGAGCGGGCACTCTACGTTGAGAAGACCTGGTAAGAAGTCACACCCCTATCAGCCCAATAAGCATCGGTTCTTATTGAACAAGCACAAGTATTTCCCTGTGGCTCCGGTGTACGACTCGTTTGTCTACATTGATACTCTGTGCACAGTTCTGCCTGGGAGGAAGCTTGATCCTACCCAAGCCCTATGGGAGGCAGGAAGGGAGCAACATCTTGGGCCTGGGTATCAGATATCCCCCAGGCAGCCATGGTACACTTCGGACGTCCAGTATGTGCATAGTATGTTCATGAGTGGCTCTGTGGAAGTGTCGGACAGGGCATTGACGGTGCTGGAAGGTCCTCACTTTCCTGCTGATGGCAGAGTGGTGAGCCAAGAGAAGATGGTGTGTGCGAAGCACCTTGTGGCAGAGCAGCTCGGTCTACTGCAGCGTCTGCTTGAGAAGGAGCCGGTCATGGTGCGGGGGTCCTTTGAGAGGATGCAGTCATGGGTGACTTTACTCAGTATGGTTACTCGGGACACAGTGAAGGCGATTGAGGACTTCTGGACCTTGCTGGGATATGGCTATGAGGATGAGTGGGACTTTGACTCCTCGTCTGATGGCAGTGATGATTCAGATCACAGTGGCTATGACTCTGAGGGCTCTTCTCATCGTGGTGATGACTCTTCGGATCGAGGAGATTCTACCTCTGGGACCACACCGGATGCCTGTGTGGTATATGGTGTTGAGCAGGTTGCTTTTCAACATGCCTTCTCTTCTCACCCGTTGCCTGAGCATGTGTATGCACTGGGTGACTCTGGTGTCAGTTTCACAACGCCTGAACGGGTTGCTGCTGACCATCATGCCTGGGCCTGTCACACATTGTCTGGACTCAGCTGTGTGCCTGGTCTCAGCGATTCCTCTGGCTCGGATGATGGTGATTATGCTTCAGATACTATGCCAGGTCTGGTGGATGCCTCTGACTCGGACGAGGAGGATGGTGAGCACTCATGGCAGCCCTTTGAAGGAGTGGGTGGTATCCCCTCTGATGATTGGGCATCTGGGCTGTTTTGTCATCGTTGTGGCGATGACTCTGGTTACTCCATCCCTGCTCTGGATGCAGCTTCTAACTTTGACTCGGGTGATGATGGCTATGCTTCGGATGCTATGCCTGATCTGGTGGATGCCTCTGACTCGGACGAGGAGGATGATGCGCACTTGTGGCAGCCCCTTGAAGGAGTGGGTGGCATCCCCTCTGATGATTGGGCATCTGGACTGTTCTGTCCGCCTCGCAAGAACCGCCTCTGTCCCAAGGGCGCTGAGCCTGGGATTGAGGGTTACTGCTCTTCTGATTGGTATTATGATGCGCCTGATCTGGCAGATGGAAGTGGCTCTGATGATGAGGAGGCATGTGACCTGCGAGGGGGCCATCCTATGTACCGCTCGCTTGTCCTATGTGTTGCATCTGCGGACAGCAAGGCTGACGTGTTCGCCAGCGCCGTGCCATTGCCTGCGGGCGGTGGTCAGGTGGCTATGCTGGACAGTGGCGCCTCCAAGCACATATTCAATTCAATGGCTGATTTTGGCGATGACTTTGATGCCACTTCTCGTTCCACTTTCAGTGTGGTGCAAGCTGGTACTGTCTCGTCAGAGGGCAGCGGCACGGTCACATTTGCCAAGCTGGATGTGTCCACTGGGCGCGCTGTTGGACTACAGTTCACTGGTGCTCACTGTATCCCTGGGCAGCCATTCAACTTGGTGTCCGTGGTGGCACTTGAGGATGCTGGGTTCAGTGTTGATTTTGGAGCCAGGCAGATATCCAGTGGGGGGGTGACATTCGCATTCTCCAGAGTTGGCAACCAGTACATCATATATGAGGATCAGATATCTGGCACTTTGGATACCTACATGGCCTGTGCAGCATATCATGATGACTCTGACCGTGACAAGACGGACTGGAAATTTGAGAAGGCTGGGAAGCACATCGAGGAGCATGGACCCTTCACCCTGGAGCTGTTTGCCTCCAGTGACAACCACATCCTGGACAACTATTGCACCACTGACAGCCCTTGCTTCTGCAGGGACTGGGCAGGTGAGGCATGCTATGGCAACCCGCCTTATGAGCATGATACCATCCTGAGATGCCTGCAGAAGGCTCAGTGACTTTGGTAGGGCGCCTAACTCCACCAAGTTCCTATTGGTACTACCCAGATGGGAGACGGCCAGCTGGTGGCAGTTTACATCCCAGTTTACCGTTATCCATGAATATCCTGCTGGAGAGAAGGTATTCTCAGCTCCGTTGGATTCATGCTACAATGTGGAGAACCTGGAGATGTGTGGGGAAGACAGAGTGTGGGTCCGGGAGACCAAGTGGCCAGTGGTTGTGGTGTACAAGGATGGGCATACAGTGATGAAGCTTGATGCCAAGATGCTTGCACACATTCGCCTTGGACATATTGGTGACGTGACCATGCAGGAGATGCTGGACGAGGAGGTTCCTATGGGTATCACAACTGCGCAGTATACCAAGAGTCTGGTATTGCGCTGTCCAGAGAGGTGTGTTTCCTGCAGGCTCACCAAAGCCATCAGGCCTTCTATGAAGCCTACGGGTAGGGAGCGCGCTGAGGAGATTGGATTGTTGGTGTGGTCTGATACCTGTGGACCATTCAGGCACAGTGCCGGTGGATACCGGTGGTTCGTACTCTTTGTGGATGATTGCACATCCTGGGTATGCGTGTACTTTCTGAAGAAGAAGTCAGACTACCTGGGAGCACTGGAGGAGTTCCTGATTGAGGTGAGAAGGCACAGGAGCCGCATGAGGCTTGAGGAGAAGTACCATATGGTGCTACATACTGATGGGGACTCCACCATGATTGCTGGGCAGACACAGCAGTACTGCAAGGAGCGAGGTATTGAGCAACGCCATGGATCGCCATACCTTCATGAGAACCAAGCTCGTGTTGAGAGATCCCACAGGACAGTGCAGGCGATGGCTCGGGCACTACTTGTGACATCTGGTTTTGGTGTGGATGTATGGCCACTTGCTGTTCGACACTCTGTGTATATCTTGAACAGAACATTCCAGAAGCCTCTACACAAGAAGTCCCCCTACTACAAGTTATATGGGCAGCATCATGACCTCTCACTTCTTCGGGTATTTGGCTGTCTGGCATATGCCTTTGTGGACCCGGACAGCAGGGAACACAAGCTCAGTGATCGGGCAAAGCAACTGAGGTATGTTGGTCACTCTGAGGTTTCGTCCGCCTACTTGCTGTATGATCCTGAGTCGGGCAAGATCGTCAAGTCTGGTATGGTCAGGTTCCATGAGGCTGTGGACAAGCTGGGCAAGGTGGTCACCACATGGGATCCCTCTGCAGTGGCCCCACTGAGTACCAACTTCATCGTGACAACGTTGGATGCAGCATATCATGACACCCTTCCGAGTGGACTGGAAGATGGTGTTCTTGGTGTTGGGGTCTATTTGCCTGATGACAGTGATGAGATCCTGGCGGTACTGAAGGTGAAGGCGGTGGATGTGACGTGCTGGGTGAGCCTCCGGGACTATCTGGATGGCCAGCCCAAGCATATTGCTGCTGTACGCTCAGCTGTGCACACTGGTGACCTCAATGTCAACTACCCATTGTTTACTGAGGTCATGGCAGATGCTGGACGTGAGAAGCTGGAGGCTGGGATTATATGCGCACGAGCTGTGGGAGCCAGCTCAGTTCCATACTGTGTTATGTTACTCACGAACTTTCACATTGACCTGCCAGTGGGAAAGGTGCACTTCCCTCCGGAGCACACATGCTTGGCAGCAGTGGCGAAGTCGTGTGCTGGGGACTCAGTGGATGTGCTACCACCTGGAGTGACTGAGCCCAAGGGGGTCAAACAAGCTATGGGGGCGCCAGATGCTGATGAGTGGATGGAGGCTATTCAGACCGAGCTTGAGGCCCTGGTTACAGTCAAGCAGGCTCTCATGATGATGGACATGGAGGATGTGCCTCCTGGTATTCGCCTGTTGGACATGGCATTGGTGCTGAAGGTGAAACTGGACAAGCACAGGCAGCTCCAGAAGCGCAAGGCGAGGGTGTGTGTGCGGGGTAACAAGCAGGAATATGGTGTTGACTACTTTGACACCTTTGCCCCATGCACACAGCTATCTTCGGTGAGGCTGGTCATCATCCTGGCGCTCAACCTGGGGCTCGAGGTGTACCACATGGACGTGGAGACTGCCTTTCTGAACTCGACCCTCGAGGAGGACCTGTATGTCAGGCTCCCTAGGGGGCTGGAGTATCAGGGGAGGACATGTGCCAAGCTCCTCAAGGCGGTGTATGGCTTGAAGCAGGCGGGCAAAGAGTGGTTTGAGACCAGCGATGCCTTCATCATGGCCTATGATGTGAGGATGAGGCGCAGTGATGTTGAACCCTGTCTATATTACATCAGGGGCCCTGACATCACGGTCATCATTCTGGCAAATGTTGATGACTACATTGTGGCCACCAACAGTCGCTCGTGGTATGACAACTTCGTGACAGCCTTCAACTCCCAGTATGCCTGCAAGGACTTGGGTGTTCTGGATCTTGTGATGGGCATTGGTGTGCGCTGGGGCCCTGGAGTGGCATATCTCTCTCAGTCTGGGTACATCTCCCAGATGGTTGACACCTATGGGCTTAAGGATGCCAAGCCAGCTAGCCTGCCCATGTCTCCAGGGTGCTCTCTTGCTCCATCTGATGGCAAGGATACCACCATTCCGTTCAGGGGGCTGCTTGGGCAGCTGCAGTGGATTGCAAGGTGCACGCGCCCTGACATCATGGCTGCAGTATCTGCTCTCTCTCGGTTCTGTGCGTCCTATGGCCCAGAGCACTTTGTGGCACTGAAACAGGTTGTCAGATACCTCAAGGGCACTATGAGCTACGAGCTGGTGCTGCGGACAACCTCTTCTGTGCCAAGGGGGCTGGGTCTGGCTTGTGGAGCACTACCAATGAGCATATACACTGATGCTGACTATGCTGGCTGCAAGACAACGAGGAGGTCTACATCTGGCATTGCAGTCTACCTGTGTGGGAGCTTGCTCATCTTCTCCTCGATCATGCAGAGGTGTGTATCACTCTCGACTACCGAGGCTGAGATCATAGCTATGTCTGAAGGGGCTCGCGAGATCAAGTACATCATCAATGTGCTGAATGACTTGGTGGACATCTGCAACCCAGTGCCTATGTACTGTGATAACCAGGGGGCCATTCATTTGGCCTCTGACTATGTGAACAACAACAGGTCCAAGCACATAGAGGTGAGGAACATGTACATCCGGGAACTGGTGAAGTCCAAGACAGTGGAAGCCTCGTATGTCTCCTCAGCGGACAACACAGCGGACATATTCACCAAGCCCCTTCCTCTACCAGCCTTCCTTACACACAGAGAGAGGCTTGGTATCATGAAGTTGAAGGACTCCGACCCTGAAGACTGAAGACTGAAGGGGGCACCATCCCCATAAACTGGAGCTGGAGGGGCACCATCCCAAAAACTGGATATTGCTGACTGAAGGGGCACCATTCCCAAGAACTGGCAGTAGGACAACTAGACAGTCACCCTTTAGAAGGGGTATTGGAATCTGCAAGTGCCTGCTGATCAGTTTGGTGTAAAGAATGACTATCTAGACCTTGTACAGTAGTCAGGATGATCAAACCCTGAAGAAACCCAAGAGAAACCCTATGGAACCCTTAGATCTAGATCTGTAGATCTGCTGAACTAATCGTGGCCGTCAGATCACTGATGACCATCGGGAAGTGCGTAATGAGTTCATCTGTACTCAAGAGTGTCACTGCGGTCGGTATGAACACGACAGTGACACGTAGGACTCAGTTTTGTGAACTTTCACATAAGATCGCCCAATCAGTAATGATGGCGCGCAAATGTTTGTGGCGTTTCGAGCTGCGAACTGGTATATCTTTTGATAATGAAAGTTTATGATCGCTTTTGTGTAAACGAAACTCTCGAAATCCTACAGAGGGGACGGGGGGCTGCCGCACCGCGAAGGCGCCGCCGGCCGGGTTGGCAGCGGCAGTGGCGTGGCTGGCCCCGGCTGCAAAGAGAAGGCGCAGGGTGCTGACGAGCGCGTCGGCGCGCAGCTGTGGCCAGCCCGCCTCCACCGCCTGCTCGCAGCCGCTCACTCCCGCCTGGATGAGGATGCACAGGCTGGCCGCGGCCGCGCCCGCCAGGTTCGAGCTGCCCGCCCCCTCCACCTCCGCCAGGGCCTCCACCGCCACCTGCACCACATCTGCCTCTGGGTCTGTCCAACTCACCACCCGCCAGCTTGAGGATCAGCCACATGTCCGCGGATCCGCCACGTGGCATTTCAGCGTTCCTTTCCGCAGAGGAGCGTACACAGGTGGCGCGAGATCCCTGAGAGGGGCTGATGGTCCCTCGCGGCGCCCAGGAAGGTTGTGCTTAAAGCCGAGGGCCTTCGCTCAGAGGGTAGATGCGAAGTGTGAGGCAGGTTGAAGAGCGGGGCTGGCCGTGTGAGGAGATGGGGGTGGCAGGGGGGTTGGGAGGGAGGAATGGTTGGGAGCAAGGTGAATTTTATGCCGAGGACGGTGACAGGGGGTGTTGATGCTGGTTTGGCCGGGGGAGGGGGTGAGGGAGCTGCCGAAGAGGCGTAGCGAAAGGGGTTGGCAGCGGAACTCTGCGAGGGCACGAGGGGCTGCTGGGAGGGCGGGCGTCACCGTCCTCAGCCAGGAGTACGGCGTTTGCAAAGACCTCCGCCTCCTCCTCGGCGCACGGCAGCGTGCTCTCAAGGTCCTCGGCAATGCCCTGGAACACAGCCCTCCTGCATTCCGGCCAGCTCCGCACCGCTTCAGACTCCGCATTCTCGCTTGCCAAAACACAACCTTAGTTCGTCCGATCTGAGGCTTCCCCCCTCGCCCTAAATATGCCAGTTTGGTCACTCGGGGGCAGGGAGGGGTATGGGGGCGGGGTGGGGACTGGAGAGCATGGAGGGTACAATGGGGTGCTGTGTGGGGCCGCTGACGGTGTTCTGTGCCTATACTGGGAACTGCAGTATGTACAGTTCTCTGCAGTTCGTTTGGTGTAAAGACTGACTGCCTGGTATCATTGTAGCTCACACGGGCTCAAACCCTGAAGAAACCTTAACTTCAGGGCCCATCAACAGTGTTTAGATCAGCACCGTAGGATCACAGCTGCGAGGAACGACAGCGATCATCTGATCAGAAAGATAGATGAAGGGGCGATGCGCATGATCCAAGGACCGAAGTTCACGGACTTTTGAAGACGCATGGAGCTTCATCGCGAAAAAGCCCACATGCACTCTGCGTGATGTGATTGGTCGCTATGTGACCATTCAACGGGCGAGCTGGCCATATTAAGTTTGTGTAATGCACACCCGGCCCAGAGTAGGGCCGGGAAAATTAATATACTCATACTGTGTTTTTTTTTCTGTTTTTTCCCCCTGCAATGCACAGTGTCGCCATCTTTTGCAAAACCAACTGCTGAATTACAGGACCTACCAATCGTTGGCGTCCAGCTGGCGAGCGGCATACAGCACCGCACGCATCTGGAGGCGCTTGACCGCGGCCTTGGCGCTCGGGAGGGAGGCCTCGTCCCCGCCTTCGCTCGATTCCCCCAGCCGGCGCAACATCGCGCGCTCCGCGCCGAGGATGCATTGCCTGCCTGGCACCTCCTCCCGGCCTGAACACTTACACGCCGAAGAGCCGTGCATGTGCGGCGCGCGTGAGCCCGGCGGATGGGTCCATTCTTGATGCAGACACCTCCGCCCTTTGGCAAATCCGCGATTGACAGGATATAAAAGCGAGTCTAATGCGGCATCTCGGGCGGTGCCTTAGCTGCGATGCGCCCCCCTCAGAGCCAGAAATCAGAACCTCGCTGCAGCTGAATGCAAAGTGGGCGCGGGTCCTGGGCTAGATTGAGGATGTCCTGCACACGAGCTGATACACGCGTGGAGCTAGGTGCAAGCTGGAGAGATGACACCACGGTCATGGCAGGCTGGAGAGATGACATCACGGTCATGGCAGGCTGGAGAGATGACATCATGGTCATGGCAGGCTGGAGAGATGACAACACGGTCATGGCAGGCTGGAGAGATGACACCACGGTCATGGCAGGCTGGAGAGATGACACCACGGTCATGGCAGGCTGGAGAGATGACAACACGGTCATGGCAGGCTGGAGAGATGACACCACGGTCATGTGCAGTATCCAAAGCCGGAGTATCGGAGTACTGTGTAGCTACAAATGGCGCAGGGACCGCATCAGCCGGAGATGCGAGTTCCGCACAGAAGTTTGGAGCGTTCGAAAGCTAATTGTACAGCAGCGCTGGGCAATGCGCAAAGTACCACTTCCACGCAGCATGGGCGGGCATTGGGAGGCCCGGAACATGGGGTTGGGGCAGCCCGCAAGGGCAAAAGCGGAGAAGTGACGAGTCGGAGAGGATGCTGTGGACCTGGCGGCGCACGAGCAGCAAGAGTTGGTCCACTTCGCGCTGCTGCACCCTCCCCTTTAGGCCCCCCTCCTCCGGGAAGCACCCGCACACCACCTGGACGCCCCCCGCCCCCGCCCCTCCCACAGACTCCGTGAGGCCACACTGGACTCCCAAGACCTCTCCCCTCCCCCCGTCCGCCGGTGTCTCCAAAAATTCCCAAGTACCGGCGATTGCAGGGATATTGATTGTTAGGCCCCGGGATGGCCCAGACGGACGTGGGTTGTTGATTGCTAGGCGGGGGTGGCCCAGACGGGGGTCGTTGATTGCTAGGCCAGGGGTGGCCCAGACGGACGTGGGTCGTTGATTGCTAGGCCCCGGGGTGGCCCAGACGGACGTGGGTCGTTGATTGCTAGGCGCCGGGGTGGCCCAGACGGACGTGGGTCGTTGATTGCTAGGCGCCGGGGTGGCCCAGACATATCGGGTGATAGCAAGCACTGAGGGGTGGAAGCAGCCAGCCTCCGCAGCAGGAAGGGGCAGATGGGAGCCCACCTCAAGAGTCTGCATCGCTGCTTCCACGGCGGCGCCCTGGCAGTTGGCCAGCGGGTGCAGGTTCATGGAAGCGCCAATCCAGCGCTCTGTGAAAGTCACCAGCTCGTCTGACTCCGTGCCTCTCCCCCGCCTCCCATTCCTATCAGCCCGCACCACTCGTCGTTGTCCGCGCGCCCCCACGCCCGCCGCCCTCTAACTGTGTCTGCTGCTCCGCTGCGGAGGATGAGACGAAGCGGCGTGTGCATGCGGCCGTGCAGCGACCGAGTCACCGAGGACCGCCTCAGACCAACGCCGGCGTTTGCTCACCCTGCTTTGGCCAGGACGAGGAGATCCCACGTGGCACTTTGAGGCACTGCAGCCGCCGCGCCGTCCTGGACGGGTGAATTCGTGCCACGTGGCGCTTGCCGACATAGCGGTGACCACGTCCTGGCGGAGGTGGCGTGCATGGTGCATGGCACTGCCGGTGAGGCATTTACACTTCGAGACATTGCCGCGGTACCAGGGGGGACGTTGCAATGGGAGCTTACCCCCTCCCGCGCAGCGTAGTATGGGCGCCATGGAGGGTAGGAGAGCCAGCAAGAGCCGCCTGAGCCCATCCATCCCACCCGCCACGTCACCACCGGCCTGCTGGCTTTGCACTCTCGTGTTAAGAATGGTATGCATGGCATGGCACAGAAAACCACGCGCTTTACCTTCACAATTGCTTACTCTGCACTCGGGGGGCAGAGATACCAAATGTGACCAAACACGGCCAGGCATCTACATGCCACCAACCACTTTGCGCCGATTGCATCGAATCAAGTCCATGTCCAGGTTACACTGTATGCACAACATTTGAGGGTGAATGCTCCAAGACCCCGACACTGGTAAGGAATCAATATGTGGAGGAGCGAACTTGTTCGCTCGCGTTCCGATTAATGTATGGCCACAGCTTGAACTCAGACTCGCGCTGGTAAGACGTGTAATTGGCTTTCGGCATTTTGTGATGCAGTCTCTTCGAAGTATATGCCGCGCGGTTAAACACTGAGGAAGTATAGAGTGTGCTGATACCTCATTAAAAGCATATTCCTAGCATATTAGAAGCATACAGTGTTGAGCGAGATGGGATCTGCAATGGACTAAAAACAAAAAAGAGCATGCGGTAAGGAGTGTGGTGGCTGGGGATGGCAAAACGCAAGAATGTGTGGAGGAGGGTGGCAGTGGGGGAGGGGCAAACGCAACGATGTGTGGAGAAGAGAGGCGTCGGGGGGCAACATAACAAGGTGTTGAAGGAGGGTGGCGGTCGGGGGCAACATAACAAGGTGTGAAGGAGGGTGGCGGTCGGGGGGCAATATAACAAGGTGTGAAGGAGGGTGGCGGTCGGGGGGCAACATAACAAGGTGTGAAGGAGGGTGGCGGTCGGGGGGGCACATAACAAAGTGTGAAGGAGGGTGGCGGTAGAGGTGGAAATGGAGGCACCGAGAGCGGCGGGCAGGAGGACAGAGCGCACCTGTGGCCCTCTGAAGACTCGTGGTTGCCCTCTAAAGAGAGGGGGCACCACGTGGCAGCCGAGCTGCAGAACGCTGCTGTCACCATACCCGGCACGTGCGCTGCGCCACACCTGTGGCACTCCTCTCTCCGCCCTCCTCCTCACCCCTCTCCCGGTCAATCACCCTCAGCCCTCCCCAAGGTCAATCACCCCTCCAGCCCTCACCAAGATCAATCACCCCTCCAGCCCTCCCCAAGGTCAATCACCCCTCAGCCCTCCCCAAGGTCAATCACCCCTCCAGCCCTCCCCCGGTCAATCACCCCTCCAGCCCTCCCCCGGTCAATCACTCCTCCACCCCTCCCCAAGGTCAATCACCCCTCCATCCCTCCCCAAGGTCAATCACCCCTCCAGCCCTCCCCAAGGTCAATCACCCTCCAGCCCTCCCCCGGTCAATCACCCCTCCAGCCCTCCCCAAGGTCAATCACCCCTCCAGCCCTCCCCCAAGGTCAATCACCCCTCCAGCCCTCCCCAAGATCAATCACCGCTCCAGCCCTCCCCCGGTCAATCACCCTCCAGCCCTCCCCAAGGTCAATCACCCCTCCAGCCCTCCCCAAGGTCAATCACCCCTCCAGCCCTCCCCAAGATCAATCACCCCTCTAGCCCTCCCCAAGGTCAATCACCCCTCCAGCCCACCCCAAGGTCAATCACCCCTCAGCCCTCCCAAGGTCAATCACCCCCCTTCTCCTCCCTCCAGGGCAACCATGCATCCCGGGAGCACTTCCTTTTAATTCGGAAATGCGAGGCCGATTCCCCCTCCCTCCAAGTTGGTCTGCCACAACTCGAGACCTCTCTCTGAACGAGGCGAATTATACCGGGGAGCCTTCCGGCTCCGGCACCTGGTGGGTGGGCCCAGCCTCGACGCTGCACCGCATGATACGGGCGCAAGGTTGCTTGATGTTACAGCTCGTATACCTAATTCAACTTCTCAAGCTCAGGGAAGGGCGTTACCTCCTCTTTCCCTGCGAGCGCCCCTCCTTCCATCTCCCACACCGCGCGAGCAGGCGCCTACTCTCTGCTTTCGTGGTAGAGCCGAGATGCGGAGTTTACCGCCCGTTCGAATGCAGGTGTGTCAGCGAGACAAACCCCACGGTGCTTCATGCTAGCTCGTATGTCACTGATGACGCATCGGTCGCTCCGGGCCATGCCACCGACGCGCCACTTCCAATATCTATTAAAATACGCGCGGCACGGGGTGCCAGTCCCAGCGGATAACTCTTGTCGCCCATCAAAGGATGCTACCGTACCGATGACGATCCACTGCCCTGAGAGTAGGGGGGGGTAATCCCATTTTTGCGACTGGAATGTTCTGAACCTTGACCCATGGAAGCGTCACACCATCCCCCAAACCAACAGTGTTCCTATCCGCTCCCGAGGAATACATCGCGCCCGCTCTTGCGCCCGCTCTCGCGCCCTGAGCCAGAGGTTGAGAGGGGGGTGGGGCGGCTTGGGGTTAAGGGATGGACCCCTCCCTTCCCTCCCCTTCACCGTCTCGGGATGCCTACCTCCGGGCTGTTGCGAGCAGGCTGCAGGCCGCGGCCATCTCAACGCCTCCCTCAGAGCTGACGTGGCGCGCCGCTTCTGCGCCGCGCAGCAGTGCAGTGAGCACCTCCTCGCCGAGTGCGGCGTGGCGCACCAGCTGCTCCTCCAAGGCCTTCTGCTGCTCCTTCTGCGCCCCTCCAAGTGCAGCCCTCCCCCCGGGTCTCTCCCAAATCGCATCGTATACCCTACACTCCCTATTGACCCTGCAACTCTCCTTCCCCCACGCTCCCTATTGACCCTGCAACTCTCCTTCCCCCACACTCCCTGCTGTTCCCTGCTGCCTCTCCCCTCCCCCGTACCTCTATCCATTCCCCCATGCCTCTCCCCCCCCATACCTTTATCCACATAGAGCGAGTGGCGAGAGTGCACGCGGTGTAGGGGCTGACATACGGGGCTATGGGGGCTGAAACAGAGGAGGGGGAGAGAGGCACCGAAATGGCTCCTGTCTGCGCAGCGGCCAGAAGCTCCGCGGACAGCCACGAGCGGCCTGGGCACCCCGCCTCATCCACCGCATCGTCATCATCGCGGAGCTCGCCACATTGCACCCAGGGGCCGCGGTCGGAGAAGTATCACGCCTGCGCTGCCACTTCCCATCGAAGGTGCTGACAGTGCACCAGGCGCTACAGGGCGCCCCGCCTGTTGGCCGGGCGCCTCTGTGCTGTGGCAGCATGGACGAACGAGGCAGAGGCATGCCAAGAAGGTGGCTGGCGGCTCTGTGGCGGCTGCGGCTCTCTGAGGCAATGCCGAGAATGTGTGTGACCCTGGTGTGCATTCCCAGCTGCTGAGAAGGGCGATTGATGGGGGCGAGAGGGTCTAGACAAACGGGGCAGGAGGGCGTCTACCGCTGAGCACGAGTTCGACTCCGAGCCGCTGAACCAGAGCAGCCACGGCTCTCTCCACACCGCAAGCCAAGGCAGACAGACTCGCGTCGCTCTCCTCCTCGGGTGTGCCTCCCTCCGCGCTCCCCCCTGATCAATACAACCCTCTCCCAGTGTGGCCACCGCCCCCAGGACCCGTGGCAAGGCGCGCAGGCGGGGTGAGCGCACCGCTGGCGCCCCTCTCCCAGTGTGGCCACCGCCCCAGGACCCGTGGCAGGGCGCGCAGGCGGGGTGAGCGCACCGCTGGCGCCCCTCTCCCAGTGTGGCCGCCGCCCCCAGGACCCGTGGCAAGGCGCGCAGGCGGGGTGAGCGCACCGCTGGCGCCCCTCTCCCAGTGTGGCCACCGCCCCCAGGACCCGTGGCAAGGCGCCAGCAGCGCCTCCAGCAGCGCCTCTTGCTCTCCCTCATCTGTACAGGTCCGTCGCAATGCCTGAGGCGCCCCCTCGTCCCCGGCCCCAACTCCTACATCTCAAGGTAGGCGGCGGTTTATAGGGCCACGATTGAAGTAGGCGATAGGACAAGCAGAGTGACTTGGGTCACGAAGCGTGAGGGCGCGCCTGGTCTGCCTGGGCTGCCCAGAGGACCGCCCCCGCCTCCCCTCGGATGTGATCGGCTCCGAGAGGGCAGGGGGCCTCTTCCACAACACCAAGCTCCGCGCGCAACCCGCGAGCCAGCAGCATCCTGCGCCCCAGCACCCCACCCACAAGCTGGTCAGGTGGTGAGAAGGGGCTTCACACGTCCCGCCTTCCCCGTTGGATCCCATGCCCCTCCCCCTCGCCCCCCCACCCGGAAACTTCACACTTGATAAAATATGCCCCAAAGTGAAGGCTCGTAGAGAGCACGAGGTGGGCAGTAGTAGCAGGGAGGCGGCAAATGAAAGGGCAGAGGCCCAGAAAGAAGGCGCCGGGCGCACAGGAGATGCAGGGCTGGCGCGGTGGAGAAGGGGCAGGCCTCAGGGACAAGGCGCCGGGCGCGCAGGAGATGCAGGGCTGGCGCGGTGGAGAAGGGGCAGGCCTCAGGGACAAGGCGCCGGGCGCGCAGGAGATGCAGGGCTGGCGCGGTGGAGAAGGGGCAGGCCTCAAGGGACAAGGCGCCGGGCGCGCAGGAGATGCAGGGCTGGCGCGGTGGAGAAGGAGGAGCCTCAAGGGACAAGAGTCAGGCGCGCAGGAGATCAGGGCTGGCGCGGTGGAGAAGGGGCAGGCCTCAGGGACAAGAGCGCCGGGCGCGCAGGAGATGCAGGGCTGGCGCGGTGGAGAAGGGGCAGGCCTCAAGGACAAGGCGCCGGGCGCGCAGGAGATGCAGGGCTGGCGCGGTGGAGAAAGGGCAGGCCTCAAGGGACAGGCGGGCGCAGAGATGCAGGGCTGGCGCGGTGGAGAAAGGGCAGGCCTCAGGGACAAGGCGCCGGGCGCGCAGGAGATGCAGGGCTGGCGCGGTGGAGAAGGAGCAGGCCTCAGGGACAAGGCGCCGGCGCGCAGGAGATGCAGGGCTGGCGCGGTGGAAGGGGCAGGCCTCAGGACAAGGCGCCGGGCGCGCAGGAGATGCAGGGCTGGCGCGGTGGAGAAGGGGCAGGCCTCAAGGGACAAGGCGCCGGGCGCGCAGGAGATGCAGGGCTGGCGCGGTGGAGAAGGGGCAGGCCTCAAGGACAAGAGTCTGGCGCCAAAGTCAGTGCTGCCGGAGGCACGAGCAGCCAGCGAGAGGGGAGCGTGCGCCCCTCATCGGGAACGGAGCTCGATCGCCCCGGGTGCACAAGCTACACCGCACCTGATCGTGCGCCGCGTGCGGCTCGTGAGGAGCGCCCCAGGATCTCTGGAGCCTGCCGCCCAGAGCTGCTCCGCATGGGACGCCAGCTGACCCTCCGCCCCTCCCCACGGCCCCGCCCAGGCGAACGTCAGAACCATCTTGCGGCACCGAGCACCTCGAGGCCAGCGCGGGCGCGCAAGGAAGGGAGGAGCACAGGCAGCGCCCGCCACCCACCGAAATTGCGGCTCCCGCGGTCCCCTGTGCTGCTTTCCCATCTGCTTCTGCAGAGCTTCTCACGTCTGCCTCCTCCTCATTCTCATCCCCATCCTCGACGTCCTCCTGGGCCTCGAAAGCAAGCGGAGCAGGGTTGGCGCACACATCGTGCGAGGTCCAGCTCAGCACCGCCGCGGCCGCAAGCAGCTCCGCATAGGCCTCCTCCAGGAGCGCGTCGCTTCCTGTGCCTGCCAGCTGCGGCACCCACCGCCCTGCAGCCGCGGCGCCTCCATTGCGCCCGCCTGCTCAGCTCCCCTGCGTGCCTCCCCCTCCCAGCCCCCACGCCAACCTTCTTGATGCGCAGCCTCCTGCGAGCTTCCGCTTGAGGGCATACAAATCTCTCTGGGGAAAAACCCTCGGCGCCGACTCCTGCCGCACCGAGCACTGATTGTGACGGCGCTGCAGTCTGCACCACCCCTTGTGCCTTTGCAAGCGGGCCGGCCCAGCAGATCCGAGAGAAGGGAAGGAAATAAAATGTGTGTGAGAGAGAGAGAGAGAGAGAGTTGATGTCAGCGGAGCACCTCAGCAGCGGCCACGAGGCGGTGTGCACACTCCTTCAGCACGGAAGTTGTGGCAGAGGCACTCAGCAGGCCTCGCCCTGCCAACAGCTCCGGGAGCGCTGTCTGGATGCCAGCCCCCTGTCCCAGCTGCGCCTCTCCCGGATCCCCCTTACCCCCCTTCCCGCTGTGAGCCTCCCACGCCCTGAGCATCAAAGTCATGGGGACCCCCTGCGGCATGCGGCGGAGTCCGCGCGGTGTTCCTTGTGGCACGTGGCATTGCCAAGCGCCATTGATCAAACGGACGTTCCGCGATCCGACTGAACACGATGCTTTTGAGCATATACTTCCGCAATACTATCACAATAGGCGTTCCAAGCACACTACTGTTGTAAAACTACTTTCGTATCACAGCAAACAGGCGTACATAACGCGTAAAGTGCTGTTCATATTTCAAAACTTGACAAGTCTCGCGCTATATCATAGGGCCATCGATTCCATTCACTATCGATCAGTGTATTCTGTTTCAACACTATCAAGCGGCATGTATCAAACAGAGGCTATCCCTGCCAAATAAAAGTCAACGCAAAACACAACATGCAATTCTCCCGCGTCTCATCAAGTTTTGAAATGTGAACAACACTTTGACTGGTTACACATGCCTGCCTGCTGCGATACGATAGTAGTGTTGAAATGTGCTTGAAACGCCTATTGCGATAGTGTTGCGTAAGTGTATGCTCAAAACCATCGTGTTCTGCTTAAACGGCCGAACGCGATCCGCTCTCTGATTCCCGTGCGCATGCTCGATGGTCGGATCCACACAACCGAGATCCAGACGTGCCGATCAAGCCGTTGCGGGCACACATAGGACGCACACCACGCGCCCCTCTCGTCCAACTGGGACAACCGAAACTCCCCCAGGGATGCAGCATCGCCCAGACACCGGGAGCTTCTCTCCCGTGGCGGACCCGTCGCCCCTCGCCTCGTCCCACCGCGCGGACGCACCTTCTTGGCGAGATGCACTGCGACAGCGTCCAGTGCCGGCTGAAGGGGGGCTTCCAACAATGGCGCCCGCGCCCCCTCTGGCCCCCTCTGCAGTAACATCGCAATCCACTGCCACTCCAGATGCCCGGGTGCCCCCTCTGCATCCCCCTCCCCCCATCCCCGTTCCAAAAAGCCTTCTCGTCACCCCTCACATCACAGCGACGGCTTCCACCTTGTATCCGTTGCTTGACGTATCGCGCCGCCTCGGGCAGATGCTTTACGCAAATACATAATATGGACATACATTTGCCTGAAGGAGCAGGTGCCCACAAGCGCGCGAATGCAGGTGGGCTGAAGAAGCACTCCCAACCTGCTGCCACGCGGGCGCGTCCGGTAGCACCAGGCGAGGCGAAGTGGGATGGACTCTGCAAGCATTGGCAGCCACTTGGGATCTTGGGCAAGTGGTGCAACTGGCAGCATGCCTGTGCGGTGTGCAAGGTGGTCGGGTGCTATGCAAAGCATGCAAAGCATCGGCCCTAGGTGGGCGTACTGCCTAAAGTAACGGTGCACATCGCTTGCCAGGTACTCCCGCTTTCTAGGTGCCCCGCGGCCACAGCATGCAAAGCATCGGCCCTAGGCGGGCGTGCTGCCTAAAGTAACGGTGCATATCGCTTGCCAGGTATTCCCGCTTTCTAGGTGCCCCGCGGCCACAGCAG
>LGRX02016570.1:0-26066 GCA_001247695.2 Cymbomonas tetramitiformis
CCTTCACCCCAAGGAGACCTGCCACCTTCACCCCAAGGAGACCTGCCACCTTCACCCCAAGGAGACCTGCCACCTTCGTCTCTTCGGCGAGATCACCAGAACCACACTCGACCTAGGCTGCGCGGCCCACGTCCCTGTGCCCCTATCCGCATTGCCTGCCACCGACAGGCATGAGAGGCGTGCCTGCCTTTGGCCATTGATGCGCCTCGTGGCGAGCTGTTGGCCATTGATGCGCCTCGTGGCGAGCTGTTGGCCATTGATGCGCCTCGTGGCGAGCTGTTGGGGCTCGCTTGCCATTAGATATGCTTGAACCATGTGAGATGATGGGCTCAGAGCACTTGGAACAGCGGGGGGAGGAGGGGAGGCCTCTTAGGGCATGCCTTGATGGACAACAACGTGGGGGTCATGACGCATGCTGGATATGGAGATGGGGGATGAGAGGGGATGGGCGCTTGCATCGCAGATGCGATTCGCCATCTCAGTGCAAGCGGCGTACCGCCAGGGGAACTTCCGCCGCTTCTTCCACCTGGCAACTCGGGGACCCTACCTGGCTGGGTGCCTCATGCACATC
The DNA here is from genome assembly GCA_001247695.2 of Cymbomonas tetramitiformis. Taxonomy (NCBI): domain Eukaryota; kingdom Viridiplantae; phylum Chlorophyta; class Pyramimonadophyceae; order Pyramimonadales; family Pyramimonadaceae; genus Cymbomonas; species Cymbomonas tetramitiformis. Next base: position 572 of record LGRX02016570.1, read on the forward strand.
TTCTTCCCAACCATGCGCCAGTATGCCCTCAAAGTGTTCAACATATCGGTAAGGCCTTATGTCCACCAGGTCCCCGTCACAAGGCATGCCACCCTGGTACCCTGCTTCACCTCCTCGCTCTTTTGGTCATTCAAATTGCCTTCCTCACGAGCCCTTGCCCGGGGGGGCGCAACTCGTGCAGTGAACTCGGTGGCGGAGGGGGCCGTGACAGGGTATGCGGGCCCACGTACCGCTGGAGGACATCGCCCCAATTCTCCTCATGGAGGTGGGATCCCGCGGCCTCCGTCTGCAGCACCTCAGGCAGAGCTTCGCCGGCTGCGTCTCGCGCTGCGCGGGAGCAGTGAGGCCTTGCCGAGGGATGGGGCCAAGGCTATGACACTCTGTCACTTGCAACGCCAAGCCCCTAGCACTTAACACTTCGAGCACGGTCCCGAGCGCGACCCTCGGGGCTTCTTCCTTCGAGCACGGCCCCGAGCGCGACCCTCGGGGCTTCTCCCTTCGAGCGCGGCCCCGAGCGCGACCCTCGGGGCTTCTTCCTTCGAGCACGACCCCGCAAGCGATCCCGAAAGCAAGAAAGCCCGCGAGCTGAAAGCGCTGGCGTTGACCGGGCGCAGGGTGAGGAGGAGGATCTCTTGAAGATGTGTGAGCATCACGGGCTCACAGTGCAGGCCAATGCCGACGGCAACCTTGTTCTGGTGCAGCGGGCGTCCACCTTCATAACCCCCGTGGATCACCTGCCGAAGCGCCTCAATGCGGTGAGTCAGAGGACACGCGAGCACCGACCCTTCTTTCTGTCTGAGGGCTTCTCTGCGTAGTCGCTGCCCATGGAACAATCAGAGCGCGCCGGCACAATACCGTCGCAAAGATCAGAGCTTGTTGGCGCAAACACGGTTGCATTTGACGGTGGATCGAAACGTGTTCCTGCAGATGATCAGTGCGAAAGCATCAAGCTCCCGCCTGGAGGACGTGATCTGCGCCCCTGAGTCCCACGAGTGGGGTGGATTCATCTCCACAGCGCCTCGCCGGGTGTTGCGACGGTTTGCGGCCAAGCCCTCGCCAGTCTCCCCAATGTCGCTCCCGGTCTCCCCTGTCCAGCCCGCCGGTGAGCGCACATCAGGTCAAGGGAGCCCAGTGGAGGGCCTCACCGTACGTCCTGCTCACACTCTCCCGGAGACCCCCTCTCCAGCCCGCCCCAATGGGACGTTCTGGAACGCGCCGGCGGCAGTCGCGGAGGTGGTGAAGCCCGAGCCTGCGCCTGCGGGACCCTCCCGGGAGCAGCTGGAGGCGGAGGAGCGGGAGCGAGCGAGAGCGGCTGCAACAGCTGAGAAGGAGGCGCAGGAGTCAGCCTTGGCAGCGCGCAAAGCCCTGGCAGTGGAGCAGGCGCGCGTAGCGCAGGCGGCCGAAGAGGCGAGGGCAAAAGGTGCGCCCAGCAGCAAGCCGATCCCCAGCATTCGATGTGAAGGTGTGGGAGTGGCCCAGCGCAGCTCCCCCAACAGTGCGGGTTTCTTTACACTCTGCATCCCCAGCATCTCTTACTGAGGCGTCAGCTCTAACTTGTGGATCACCTGACAAGACCGCAGCATGACAGTCATCGCAGCATGAAGCAGACCCCGGCATGTAAGCACCACAGCATGACACGAATTGTGGCATGACATGAACACCGAGCATGACACGAACTGCGGTGTGACACGAAACACGGCATGATATACGCCGAAGCAAGTGAATACCGCAGCGTGACACAAACTGCAGCGTTGCGCATATCGCAGTATGGCAGATACTGCTGCGTGACACAGACCGCAGTGTGGCACAAACCACAGAGTGCCACATACTGCTGCATGACACATACCGCAGCAATGCTTCCGGCTCAGAAACGAGGACACATTTATCCCGCGGAGATGGAGGTGGAGAGAGAGTGAGCCACCGTCCAACTCCGACTTCATTGTTGATGGGATTTATGTCTTTGAATTCCATCTGTGTGCTCTGTCATCCAATCATTGCGGCTTTAGCGATATATGTATCTATACATATGTGAACTCCACGTTCTGTGTTTTCCCTTGATTTTTGTGGGGAACACTTCGGTGCCAGCATGTTTTCGTTTTTTGACATGGGGTGTCCATGCTGTGTGGTGTGACTGCATTCATGGCATAACCATGGGCCAACGGGTCCCATCCATCGACCGTGAGCCACTGGGGGGCATGCCAGCAGGGTGCGCTTACTCGGTAACCCTGGGACTAACTATTGTTGGGCGATGATCGGTCACATCGTATCATCTTTCCATGCTGCTTTGCATCTGGGTTGGGAATATGTATGAGTTTGTGGTATCTTGTTACGGCCCCGCCCTGCTCCTGATTTGCTGCTCACATCCACTGGGATGATGGTGGGCTGGCTTTTGTCGGCTGATCTCATGCCATTCAGTATGTATATATATGCTATATAAACACAGTAGTTTCGCCAGTGTAGCCATGTGGATTGATTCCTTCTGGGCACTCTACCGTCCAATTAGCTATGGGCTGAAGGCAATATATAAATGTGTGAATTGAACAGAGCATCTGCACCAGTGTGACAATGTGGATTGAGTTTATCGGGCGCAGTGCGTTATTGGTGCGAGGGGATGCGGACTGATGTGGGGGTGGGGGGCAACATAGAAGAGGCGGAAGCACGGGAGAGGAAGAGGCAACAGGAGGAGGAGGAGCGGCGGAACGAGGTGGCAAGGCGGGAGGCACAGGCGCGGGCGGAGGAGCAGGCGCGGCTGAAGCGGCTCGCGGAGGAGGAGGCGCACCTGGCGCACCTGGCAGAGCTGCGGCGCAAAGCGGAGCGGCGCAGCCAGAAGCAGTGCCGCGCCGTCCTGCATCTGCATTTCTCGAGGTGTTTCTCAGCTGGGGACACCTGGCCCCTGGACCCCTTATCCGCAACCTTGACCCCCCTCCCCGAGATTTTGACACGCTTTGTTGCCTTGAGGCGGATGCATCCATCTCCTCTTTAGACTCTCTCAAATTTGATTACAAGGTCAAAGAAGCGAAGAAAGCCCTTGCATTGAATGAAATAAGTCAGTTATCCCAAAATAATTGCAACGATACTGAGGTGGCTATTTTCCATGGGGGCATCTTAGAGGTGGCTACTTTCCCCCTGGCGAGCAGTGCGGGTTTTGGCGGAGGCGCGTCTTTGCTATAAGAGTTCAGCGCGGCATTGTGGGAGCACGAGACGTGAGCTGCTTCGGGTCTGATGCCAGGTGGCGACGGGAGACACGCGAGGCCCTGGAGCGCGCGGAGGAGGTGCGGCGGCGGGAGGCGCGCAACGCGGCGGCTTTGCAGCACTGCGCCCCTTGCCCGGGGCTGCCCGTGTCCGAGGTCCCGATGGGCGCACGGGTCACAGCCAGCCCGCGCATGGCTGCCGGGGAGCGCGAGCTGCGGGCGCGGTGGCTGCAGAAGGTCGGGGCGCGGGAGGCAGCAATGTTCGCAGCGCCCCTGGACGTGCCTGCATTGGTGAGCCGGGCGCTGCGGCTGCGCAGCCCGCACTGTGGCGAGAGCTTGCTGTGCTGGAAGCTCGTGGTGAGCTCGGAGGTGGGCGGGCACCCGCTGCATCCGGCCCGGCGCTGGCTGCGCACCAAGCTATCGCGGGGCGGGGTCCCTCGGCCAGGGCTGCTCTCACTGTATGTGGCGGATGCGGCGCCGCCGCCCCCGGAAGACGAGGAGCAGGAGCTGCCAACCTGGGATGCGGGAGGCGCAGGGTGGACTCCACGCATGTGGTTCTGTGCCTGCGAGGCGGAGAGCGGAGGGTCGCCTGGTATGCAGGCGGCTGCCGGCGGTGGGTGCCTTGAGGATGCCATGCGGGGGGGGCAGGCGCTCGTGTTCCTGTCCGTGCCGGAGGAGGCAGAGGCGACCGCGCGTGCCCGCTTTGCGGCGCTGGTGGGGGCTATCCCTGCAGGGGCTCAGCTGCCGGTGCTGGTGCTGGTGGCGGCGGGCCCAGCCTTGGAAGGGGATCCGGTGGAGACAACGGCGGCACGCCTCGGGCTGCACACGGTGGACCGCAGTCGCGTGGGTGACGCAAGGGTTGTGGTGGCATGGGGGCGGGCGGGTGGGCGGTGGGGAGACGGGGAGCTGCGCGAGGGGCTTATGTGGCTAGCAGCGAACAGCCCGGGGGCACCACAGCTGCGGGAGGCGGGCCTGGGAACGCTGGTGCTGGAGAAGCTGGCGCCGCGGCTACTGCACCTGGAGCGAGCGGTAAGGGGAGCCGTCGGCCCGCAGCTCTGCGTGGATGCCTTCAATGCCGCCGCCGAGGAAACTGCTCGACAGCTGCAGGTGAAAGAAATGCGCCGCCGTGTCCCATAGATGATTCGTGAATCTGCTGTGCTGCTCAGCCATCTCCCGCTCCAGCTACTATCCTCCATGGGGTGCTTGTGTAGGTGAATGTGGGTGGTGCATGGTGCGATGCTGGGTCTGCTGAATATGGGTGTGCATGGTGCAATGCTGGGGCTGCTGAATATGGGTGGTGCATGGTGCGATGGTGGGCCTGCTTAATATGGGTGGTGCATGGTGCGATGCTGGGGCTGCCGTGGGTGGTCCATGGTGCGATGCTGGGGCTCTCATGGGTGGTGCATGGTGCAATGCTGGGGCTGCTGAATATGGGTGGTGCATGGTGCGATGCTGGGGCTGCTGAATATGGGTGGTGCATGGTGCGTGCTGGGGTTGCCATGGGTGGTGCATGGTGCGATGCTGGGGCTGCCATGGGTGGTGCATGGTGTGGTGCATGGCGGAGCTGTGTTGCTCATGCTGTTCTAAGCTGGCTTGATGCAAGGGCATCGCGCTGCAGGCTGTTGTGGAGCACACCCCTCGAGGGCTATGGCCGCCTCCGGAGCTGGACGAGCGCAGCGCCGCGGATGCCGGGGCTCCCGCGCTCGGCTGGGACAACCCCGCCCATTTCGTGGAACTGTGCAAGCAGCTGCAAGCAGCCAAGCTCCCAGATATCTTGGAGGTGCCCACGCTCCCCGTGTCCACATCCCGTCATGCAGCGGCATGCCGCGATGCCTTAGTGTCCGTTGCCCGTATCGAGGCAGAGCGACGAGGTTTGCCCCACCAGGTGGAGCGGCGTTGCCATCTAGTCTCTCCTGCGTGTTTGCACAAGCTCCGAAATAGACCGCGGCCTTTTACACAAAGCAAGCATGCGTACGCGCTCCACACTGCCAAAATGCGAAACTGAAACATATTCAGGATATGCGCTATGTCCACTCGCTCTCACTAAAGCGGGGCGCCGCGCTCGTAGCCGCTATGTCCAGTCACTCTCACTAAAGCGGGGCGCCGCGCTCGTAGCCGCTATGCCCAGTCACTCTAACTACAGCGGGGCGCCGCGCTCGTAGCCGCTATGTCCACTCACTCTAACTCAAGCGGGGCGCCGCGCTCGTAGCTGCTATGGAGACTCTCCTTAAACAGGAGGGGAGCAGCCACATTTCCCTTTCAGCTCAGCAGCAATCACGTGAGCCTCCCTCAGACGGCAGTCTTTGTGGTGAGGGATGGAGCCATTGGGATGGCAAATACACCTAAAAGGCGCAATGCAGGACGCCTGCTGTCTCGTATGCCTGCCTGTGCGCGCAGATCATTCTCCCCCGAGTTCACAAAACGCGAGAAAAAAAATACCCCGCGATTCGTCGGAGTATATTTTGCAGTGAAGGTGGCAGAGCAGCCTAAGGGAGGAGTGGAGGTGGCGAGTGGGGTTGCGAGAGGAGCAGCAGCCCACGTGGAGCCATGCGGATCGGCACGGTGGCGCTGGGAGCACTCCGGGATTGAGCGGCGCTTTCTCATTGCAGGTCCCCGGCGCCGAGCAGAGCCATCACGCCGCGGTGGACGCCCTCCTCCCGTACATGGCTCGGGTGGCCGGCCAGACAGGTGCGGTGCCACGCGCGACCAAGAAGATGCCAACGGCACCCCAGCACTGAACACTCGCCAACTCGGAACATCGCCGTCCGCAGAATGGCGTCAGCCCCGCACCTACGCGTGCGCAGAATGGCGTCAGCCCCGCACCTACGCGTCCGCAGAATGGCATCAGCCCCGCACCTACGCGTGCGCTGCAGGGCCCCAGTGCGTGCGGCCTGCGAGCTGGATGATGGCTGCTGCCTGCGCCATGGTGGGCGCGAGGGCAGAGGGCAGATGTGCAGAGCACATCGTGAGTCGCAAGAGAGAGCCCTACAGTGGTGGTCTCCCTTCGAGCATGTGTGGTGGTGTTTGCTGTCGGGAATCGCTCGAGGTGGGGGGCACGTGGGGCTCCCTTATTGGACATATGCATCAACACTCGGCAAGAATGGGAGATGAGAAAGTGGTGTGGGGCGAGCAGGAGCATGCGTTCCTCCGCCTATGCGGCACGTCGCGGAAAAGCTGGTGGCAGAGGGGTTGGTGGCGGCACGGAGGCCAGGCGGGGTGGCAGCCCTTGCCACGGCTGCAGGGGAAGACGCGTGCATTTGCTGGGTGACGGCGATGCGGCCGCTCTTCTGGAGTCAAGCCAAGCTTCTGGAGCGCCACGTGGCGTGCCTGCCCATGAGCCTGCCCTCCCAGGTCTTCCTGGGTGGAGCAAGAGACTCAGCCAGGCTAGCACCGCAAGCAACGCGCTACAACGCAGCGCAAGCGACGGGACCTGGCGCGGCATCACCCTGCCTGGCAGCCGCGCAGTGGGCGGCTTCCGTGACGGCGTCCGCCAGCAAGGCGGCGCCCGGGCAGGGCGCAAGTGCCACCAGCTGGGTGCCCTCAGGTCCGTCCCCGTACAGCAGAGCCGGAGGAGGTGCCCATTGATGGTTCTTGAAGTGCTGCGTCAGCGTCGACTGTACGCGTGCGGGCATTCATGACAGAGCATAGTCTGAGGACAGGCAGAATTCACAACTCAGTGAGGGGACACCGGAGGAGGCAGATGTATCGGCGCTCACAGTGCCGGCAAGGTTACAGGAGAACGTGATGGCGGAGGTCTCCCACCCCTTGCGGCGCTAGCTTTGGGTTGCTTGTCCCCTCTTAGCTTTGAGTATCAGCATGTGCCATGGGCAGTCCGGATTGTAACGCGCTCCTCTTCTCTTCTTTCAGCTCAGGGGTCTCAACGGAAGGAGCAACGGAAGCGCTCCAAGGTAGTTTCTTGTCGGGGAGGCGGCTGACGGAGATAAGGCAGAGGGGGGATGGGGGTGGGGTTGTTGGGTGCCTTGAGCAGGACTCCCGCGCACCAACCTGGCGCACCTCTTCGATAATCTGGAGCGGAGCAGTGGGTGGCAGTCGCCAGGCCCGCTTGCGCCCGCGGTCGATGCGGGAGCAGGGAATGCCGAGGAGCCGGACGCCGTGCTGCTCGATGGCGCCCCTTTGGACACGGCCATGGAACATACTGCCACCATGGTTCTCCCGTCCCATCGGCTCATGTGGCCCTTTAGCCCTCTGTGCAAGCTGCACGGGTGCCTCGCCTTTCTTGCGGGCTTAGGCCTCTGTGCAAGCTGCGCGGGTGCCGCGCCCTTCTTGCGGGCTTAGGCCTCTGTGCAAGCTGCACGGGTGCCTCGCCCTTCTTGCGGGCTTAGGCCTCTGTGCAAGCTGCACGGGTGCCTCGCCCTTCTTGCGGGCTTAGGCCTCTGTGCAAGCTGCACGGGTGCCTCGCCCTTCTTGCGGGCTTAGGCCTCTGTGCAAGCTGCACGGGTGCCTCGTCCTTCTTGCGGGCTTAGGCCTCTGTGCAAGCTGCACGGGTGCCTCGCCCTTCTTGCGGGCTTAGGTCGGAGCCTGTGGCGCTGCGCATCCCCGCCATGTTGGTTGCCCGGGCGACGTCCGCGTGTTTTTCGCAGCTACTTCCCCGCAGCTCCATGTTTGCACCATGCTTCCGCCATCAGGCACTTGAGTCTGATGCCGGGCGCGGAATCGCGGGCGGGGGAGAGGGGGGAGGTTGGGGGTTGGAGGGTGACTCGCAGGAGTTTGATGCCTGGCTCTCTGCTGCCGCTATGGATACAAGCCAGGTGGGTCTGCTTGGTGGTCCGATCACGTCCCACGATACGCCGTTGCATCGCAATAGCCACAGATCTCCCTTGGGCATGCTGGGAGTACCATTGAGAGGGTGTTGGGCGGAGAGTGCATGTACAGACGCACATTGGTGGAACTGCAAGGCAAGCCTTGGCAGCTTGCCGGGAGTGCGCTGGGCAGAGATGGAGCTTGGAGGCAGGAGTGGATGGCAGCAGTGCAGCGGTCGAGCGCTTTTGGGAAGCTGCAGAGAATGAGGCCAACCTTGCAAACCAGGTGCGCCGCGAGCCATGCAGAGGCCAGGATGTGTGACGCCCTAGGTATTACATTCATGTCAGGTGTATATTTGCCAAAAAGCTCTCCGTAGATTAACCTGTAAAGTCCTAATAATGCCGCATCTCCCTCGTTGGCAACAGTTTTAACACGTGAACAGTTCGGATGAAAACAATGTGGCATTCACACAATGATCTCGATATTATAGGAAATTTCCTGCACGAGTCTGCTGTACAGCATTTAGAAGATGGGTAGAGGATCAAGTAACAGAATTGATGAAAGATTTTCCGGATAGTGATGATGCCCTGAGCAATTCAAGATGCTCCGGAAAGACGGGGTTTGTTTTCATGAATACTTCACCAGAATTGCCTGTCTGCAGCTAATAATTTGGTGGAATTGTGAGCAGCTTGTTTTGCATCAGACTTCACAATTATATGCAGAAGTTTGGGTTTTGAAGCAAGTTATATTTGCAACAAATGAGTTTGTTGGTTGATTCAAACTCAAGTTGGTTGTGTTCGACTTTGTGGGAAATGGTTGGCACTGCTCCATTCATTTCAACTCGCAAGAGCCGCACATACATACCCGGAGGGTCATCTTACATGTCGAGCGCATTTTGGATGACTCTAGCAGACAGACATGGAGAGTGCGCCTCACATGACTCAGTCCCCTCAGAGCCAATGGAAAGGCCTTGATCATTAGCGGCGTGTGTCACAAGTTGCGAGTAGCACATGTTGGAAGTAACTGAGGGGTCCCGTCAGGAATACATGTTATTGGCTCCGGTGTCCTCTCAGCCTTGCTGTGCGGGTTAACGGTTTGACGTCGAGTTTCTTGTTGTTGTTTCCGCAGTTGCATGGAGCCCTTGCTGCCCTTGCAGAAGACATGTGAGCTTTTGGGCCACTGATGGCATGGAGCTTGTTGAAGGGACAGAAAATACCTAAGGTGTAAACCATGTAGGGAAAAGTCCATGCATTTCCCTGAGAATCAATAGTTAATCAGGGGGGGACGTAATGGTGTAATGCATTTAGTAACTGCCAACATTTAACCAAATGGATTATATACCACATGCGCCATGAAGGTAGAGACGAGGCAGTATCCAATTAGTCGGATTGTGTGACGGATACTTTGGCAAACAATGTAGAGCAAAGGTGACTCGGCATGGGGTTTGCTTTATTTTTATCAATCATAGGTACTAGAAGTCAAATCCGATTCTGGATAATTGGGCGATTCCTGGGATTGAATATCCTCAGTACAAGCAAATAAAGACAGAGAGGCGTGCCATCGGGATGACGTGCGAAATGTGAAACGAAGCGATCGTGTGGCCACTTCAACCGTCAGGTTCTCAGTGTCCTTGTGTTTCGTAAAACATTCGTTTGATTACAGGTATCCATATCCGTATATTCGGCAGCACGCTTATTGCCCCCAAACCCGCAGTTATCCCAGCTTACCTCTCTGTCCTGTTTGATGGGCGCAGATGAAAGATGACCCATGCATAAATAACACGGTATACACCACTCTTGCGGGGGTAATTGTATTATATATAATTATACGGAAGTGTGAAAACGGGAGGAATAAATCAAAACACCATCAAGGCGACGTAATATATGATAATTCAGAAATAACTCGAAAATCGAGCAGCATCTCAGACTCAGAAATATACATGATGTTCATTTTTATAAACATATAACATATTTGTATCATATATTACATATTTATATTTATGTTATAAATATATAACATATTTAGGTGAGTCAAGGCTCGAGGGACACCAAGGCCGCCCGAAGACGAGAACCGCTGCGAGCAACAAATATGTATGCCCTTCGTGAACACGCTGCTCTTAGGGGAGCAGGGACGCGCGACGACAAGGCGCAGGCGGTCAAGTCTCGAGGGTATTGCAGGACTGATAATCAAAAACGAACATGCGATACGACTGTAACACAATGGCGGTGTGATTATACCAAAAACAGTGACAGTGTAAGTCATATATATTTATTACATAGCGATAGATCTATAACGTATCTTGCAGTATCTGTATCGCGAGATTAACATCAGTTGAAACAGTAATATAAATGCAAAGTATACCACTACTAATATTTCGACCAATGATGAATTTGCTGACAAATACATTTTTTGCCCCCTTTCCGTCGTAATATCGTAATATATATAGCGTAATATCGTAATATGTAACGTTACATATATGTAGTTAACACTCCCAGGCCGTTCAGCGGCACTGCCATCTGGACTCGTCATTTTGATAAGTTAAATCCCACAAAGCTTCGACAGTGCTTGGAGTGATGGATGGAAGTGCCCCCTCCCCCCACCACCCCCTCCCCCGGGCTATCGCAACGGTGACGACAATCGCGACAATATGCACATACATGTATGCCTCACTACCAATGATGCGCTTAAAATAGAATGCGATTTACGTATATCGAGTCAGCGCAGCCCTAGTTCAGATCTTGAGATCGACCAGTCTATCATATTTTCACGTCGATGTGGCAAGTGTCTGCGTATGTGTCAGGATTATAATATCCTTATTGAAATCGCGATTTGCTAACATGACCGCGTTTCATCGCGATTTGCTGACATATCTAGCACCGTTTCTGCTTTTTGTCTTATATTGGGATCACGAGTTGCTGATTTGTCCTTCTGCGACATCGAGTAATTGGGGAACTTTAGCTTGTGCAAAATAAGTTCGGCTGATGATGATAATGGTGAAGATGACATTATATATTCTATTATAACTTGATTAATTGTGAAACTCTTGAACAATGGTGAAAATGAGAACATATAACGAGCATCTCTATAATTATACAAAAAGAACATATAACGAGTTGCTGGGCGGAGTATCTATAGTGCTATCGAATTTCCTGATGGATTCCTGCGTGGCAGTGACATATTCGCGTCGTTGCAGCGCTTTTGGAATGGACGAAAGGACGAATGATGCACGCTGTGTCAGCAAGCATGCCGCAAGCCATCACAGGATCTGTGCAGCCGCAACGACGGGAATGCCGCTCAATCTCATATAACCTATATTGGGGAAAAAATCGGAGATGAAATCGAAGATTCCCCCTCTTTTGAAAAATCGGGAAAAAATTCAGTGCTTTAACAGTGCGAATTAACACTGCGTTTTTGAGGCCCAAATCGTAGGCTGTACTGCGTATGCTGTATTGATATTCTATGAATTGAAGCCATTGTGTATAAGGGAAAAAATCGGAGATGGAATCGAAGATCCCCCTCTTTTGAAAAATCGGGAAATATAATTCAGTGGCTCTTAACACTGTGAAAAATGAAGCCAGACACTGTGACACTGTACGCTGTATACGATTTCTGTCTCAGTTTTTTTTACGTCTTCATTCTTCAAATCTGAGAAATGTGTGAACGGATTCCGAAAATTCAGTGGCTCTTAACACTGTGAAAAATGAAGCCAGAATCGTAGGCTGTACACTGTACGCTGTACACGACACAGAGTAGAGCTGTGACACACGACACAGTGAGCTGTGACACACGACTCAGTGTGTCACTGTACGACACGACACGACACGACACGACACGACACGACACGACACGACACGACACGACAGTATAAATAAAATTAAATATAAATATAAAGGTCATCCATGAATGACAAGGTATGACTTCACGGTGCGGTAATAATTAAATTTTAATTATATTTAACCAGGTCATCAGTGAATAATGAAGGAAGTGCAGGGGCGGAGCCCCCCGCAGTAGCCACATTACATGCGGTTCATGCATAAATGACAACGTATGACTTCACACGGCGTTAATAATGTAATTCAGGTCATCGGAGAGAAAATGAAGGGGTGCAGGGGCGGAGCCCCAGAGTACCAACCCCTCCTCCTCCCCCTTGGCCGCCTCTATTTGTCGCGGGTCTCACTCTTCACATGATGATGATGCGGATGATGGATACTCAGGGGGGTTATTTTCCCCACCTGTACGTTCACGTACCCCCTATATATATTTGGTTTTCATGCCTACCCGGCCACTCTCATCCGGGATGAGCTCCTCGGCGCAAGCTAGGGGTGCCCAACTAAAGTTGAGCCCTCCAATGTTTTTAGATCGGGAACATCGGAAGGTCCGAAGAGGTTCCTGGGGAGCGACGAAGGAATGCATCGTATTTTGATCTCTGGAATCGTACATGGACTGTCGGATTCGGAAAATTGCCACTGTTAGAAATAAACGGACCAGTTTAAGATGTGCAGCTCTAGCGCAAGCAATGGTTCGCGATAGTATTTGATTTGAAATCTACCACCGTGTGACATGTGACACGCGCGACCATGATGCGTCATCGAATACGAGCGATATTATTACGGACCGTTAGATGTCCGTTGAGCGTGAAGATGCAGCAGACTTACAGCATCACTGCGTTGTTGCTCAAGCCGTAAATAGTTGCGGCGCGCCTCCTTTTGTCTATATATCACATATAGTCGGGACGACTCGAGCGTGATAAGGAGTTCTTCGATAAATAATGAGTTTCATTAGTTGCAACGCATCTCATGATATAAGTACTTCAGCATGGCCACGATGTGTACCACATATCTCGTAGTGCATATGTCATGATATATTCATCAGGAGTCGACATCTTTTGTTTTATCAGTAAGCGCGCGCGCAGACACAGTTATCCGGTATCATAAGAACGACACCAAAAGAAAAGGCAGCAGCAAATAAAAACATAAGTCTAAGCATTCATATACACGCTCTCGGTTCGACAAGAGTAAACTCGCGCGAGCGTTCCATTTATTCCGAAATCGAGCGAAGACTATCTCACAGCGGTGCGTGTTATGCAAGCGGATCGAATCCCCATCACAACCTATCAGCATTCACATGTGTACGTAACTATGCATATGCGCGTATGCCCTCGACGTACGCAGTCGGTATGCTAGTTGGTATGCTGGTGTTGGCAATCGTACACCGTGTTTTAGTAGGTATATTCACCATCTGTACATTCCGAATACTATAATTCTGCAGCATCCTAAATGGATCCATGTAACACCTGTTTATTTAAGGTGACTATGGCAATAATTACGTCCTACTAACGTGGATTGTGTTGTGAAGCGCAAATAAACCAAGTAAAATTGTCCCTGCAGGCATGCATACGCATACGCCAACCATGCGTGGCCTTTCCGCGTCCGCATCGGTTTCGTAGCTATATATATATAATATCATGATCCCCGAGCGAGGTATCTTCAAAGCACATCCCCGTGAATCTGCTTCGATTTTGTGATATGTGTCGCATGAATATCAGAAATGCGGGAAATGTATTCTTAGTATAGCTATATTCCTAGAGCACCCATCGATAGCACCGTGAGTTTCAGACTACTATGCATGCATGGCGGCACTGACCGTTTACTCCACATACAATGGATTTATAGTAGCGTATGCCGGTTGCCTTCCGAATTGCACAAATATACATAGCAGTGTGCGTATATCACTTGTCAGCGAGCAGCAATTGAGTATGCCCATGCGCCATATGAAACTGCCTTATGGCGCCGTATCACAGCTACACTACTATATATTCTTGCATTACACATTACAATGTAGCATCCGGCATGCATAGTGATGTACGTGATGTACGGATTGGGATTAGCACACGCATCTCAATCGGCGGGCCATAGTTACGTTCGACATACATAGAATATATACTTGTCGTCACGTCGTCATTGCTAGATGCGCTGTTGTCGAATGTTGGCAAGCGTATATGTGCTCATCCTTCGACAGGAATGTGTGATGATAAGCAAATCTAGTCAATAACGCACAGTACTTAAAATGTAGCGCAATGCACGTCGCAAGTTGTCTACAGATTCCGTGTAACTAACAATTTGAGCAACCAGTTCGCATGCGCGTGGGAAGCGGTCGATGGTTCTGCTGTTTGGTATCGTTAGATGCCCGCAGTCACCCAGTCAGCATCGCATACCCGCGGACGATACACGTGCAGTATATAACGCGTTTCGTACTAAACATTGATCTGAGAATGAAACTGTCATTTCGTAGCATACATGGATTTGAGAAAACTGAATAAATGTGCACTATCATTTACGTTTTATTCGGTACGTACATGCGTGGACGACATGTGTTTGCCATCAACCCGTTACTATACATCATGCATGGTTATTATTGTTGATGATGCGTCACTCTGGTTTACTGTCACCACGCGTTGTGTGATTTGTACCAAGCAACAGCGAAAGGCATCCGATAGTTAAATCAGACCGTGATAATCGCGACGCCTGTCCCGGCGCGGCGGGGCAGACTAGGCCACACATGGCGTGTTTCACAGCGTGAAACACGCATACTGTAGGTATGAGCGAAAGTCGCTGCATACTCATATTATACTAGTGAGCACCACGTGAATATTCGTACACGCGTAATGCATGCTGTGTTATGAACACTTGCATGTTGGCACTCGTTCCGATAACGCGCACACTTATAAAAATAATAACCTTTCGAAGCCGAATGATGCGTCACGTATACATATGTGGATGTTAACGCTGCGTTCAATGATAGTGAAAAATAAAATGAATGTGCATGGATATTATTTTCACGGGACCGTAGTAGGTGATGTGAAGATTGTGTGTATATAATAAATATATGTGCACACCATGTGCGGTATCAAATATACATAATATGTGAATTCATGGGTGTGCGCGCGGAGGATTGTGTTATTATTCCTGACAATTCAGTATATCGTACGTGATAGGTAGTCATAGGTAGGCGGATGGTATCACGTTCAGTATATATGTAGCAGGCTGATGTGCATAATGCAGGTATGCTAGTTGGATCATACATACATGGCGTTTGATTTGTTTAAATACATGCATGCATGCTTCCGGTGGCACCATTGGAATGATTACTTAGTTTGTCAGCTACCGTGCGAATATGAAATTATTCATGCTATCCAGCTACCGGCATATTTGCAGTTAGAGTTATTGGACCACAACCTACTCTCGTTATTTCATAGCTCTGTGTTTGCCTGAGGCCTGGCGTGTATCATTGCCTACGTGCCACAAACAGCGATTACTTAACCATCCAAGCATTTTGCAACAAGCAGTAGTTGATGCTATGCAGAGAAACGATTATTGAGTTGCTGTGTTTGATAATCTCTACATGGCTCGTTATATATTTATAATAACAGCTGCCCCCATCACACCCCCCCTCACACATTTAATATACGGAATCACGGCTGCGCAATTGCAACAGTTAACTGTACATGTAGGGACAGCATCATCATACGTTTATTGGGGGGAAAATGCAAACTACAGGCGGCATATGCCACATTGGAACGCATACAAAAACGTATTTCGTTGAGCATATATGTTTCCCCATGTTTCCACAACATTTGCACCGAGGCTTATATTATGTTCATACAATCACAGTTTCCGCGTTATTACACGCTGGTTAGACAAATGCAAATGTGTAAGAATAGTATCACAGTAGGTCCGGAGTTGCTACCGTCCTGATTGTCTTCCACGGCCTGCCTTTTCTTTGGCGGGTGCTCCAATTTTGCATATCACTTTCCTAAATGTGGTACCATAGGAAGTACACAAAGAATAGTATCGCAGTCCGAGTACCATCGGATATAGCTACCTGTTGCACAGTACACACAATGTTGGTATACGCAAGCGAGACTGCGGAATGCATCATTCAAACATATGCATCGCATAACAAATGAAATAATCATCAGTATTCGGGAATAATCCATACCCACTTCACAGTGAAATTATGCCCGATTATACAATATCACCCATCATTTATATGCCACAATATACTGTAACACTAATGTGGCGATATGAATGCAGCATACTCATCAGTTCTGCAATTACTAGAAATTAGCATTCGAGATAACTCCTGACAGCTCGTGTATGTGTTTATGTAATAGATGGTCGGCACGAAGAACATAAGGAAAGTTATGGCAGACGCCGAATCTGCTCCCGAGCTTGTTCAGACCACAGGGTATGATGCACAAGTACAAAAGCCCCACGCGCACGTCAACAAGAAAATGCGAGTCACTGAGCTCCGACAAGAGCTTCTGAATCGAGGACTCGACACAACTGGCAAAAAGGGTGATTTGATATCTCGTCTCGAGGAAGCAATGGCAAGTGAACCTGCATCGTCAACCGATGTCGCTGAAGGAGCAGCAGGGCCAGTCACTTCTGCAGCCACTGATATACAGACAAATACCGGCAGTACCGATGCCCACAAAACGCGGAGCCTAAATCAGCAGCATCTTATGACGAATTACATGGTGCCACCAGCATCTGACACTCCATCCGAAGGCACGGTTACACAAAAAATGCACGAGCCACCAGCAGAGGCAGTAGATGCTGACGTGCCAATCAATGATGTGTCAACAAAAACTTCCGCCCCGGAAGCAAAAACTAAGTTCGCAGAGGCTGGTGAAGTGAATGCTGCAGAGCAGGCACATTTGGGCTGTCCAGATGAATTTGCGCCCGCAGAGGACAAAGAGCCCGGGAAGATGGACGATGATGAAGATTTGGCAGCATCCAAGGTGCAACTGGATGACGTGGCTACAGTGGTTAAAACAGTCGAGGAAAACAATGATTCGGCAATGGTACCTGAACATGAGACAGCAGGCACAGTGCAACCTGCTCGTATATCACCATCGAAGTTACATAATGAAGAAGTGTGCGAGAACTCTCAGGCTCAGGAAGAATTGCAAGGTGAAGCTTGTGCCACCGAAACTCAGCAAACTACTTCGGGTGATATACGAGCGAGTGAACCCCATAATCAGCCTTCGCTGGTAGATGAAACTGCAGTTGAGTGGTCGGAGCAGATGGTGGCCACGGAAGCTGCTGGTGGAAACTCTGAGAATCCGGCTCCTGAAGAAACTGCAGCAGATCCAGTCGAAGCAGAGGGTGTTCCTAAGGGGGACAATGACTCCGATGTTGATCATATTCCCGAGGAAACATCAGCAGAATGACACACCGTCTCAGGATTTTGTATGAGTTCTCGAGATAAATGTTCATCCAGTTGCTCGTCTACGCTGGACGGAGAACTTTCACAGTATCATACGTCAGTGCATTAATTGATCAAGGATACCAAGAGAATTGCAAGGATTGATGTCATTTGCATGCCATCAACCATTAACCCATGCCCAGTATCTGCACGTTGAAGAGGACGCTATTTTATATTCACTCTGCATCGAGCCCGTCTTGGAAGAGGATCGATTCAGTATAGCATGCAATAGTGCGGCACTACTGACCGTCAATCACCAATATTGATAATATTGCCATCGTGCATGCAACACGAAAAGACACAAAATAGCTTTAAATTATCATAAATAAAGTGAAATATACATTAGCACTGAGATCCCCATACACTTAATAGGTGCATACGATGCTATGCTACAGACTGCATCACTCCTGTATTGACATTTTATTAATATAGTTGCAATATCCGCGAGACAATTTTATTTTTGTGACCAGAATTCTCATTCATATTCGATGCGCTGCAGTGACATTGAGCCCGTCAAATCGTCATTGCAGCCTTGCATGCCCCGCCCGCGCCGGGTAAAGCGTCGCGTATGTGTGCCGGTGGTATTGCCCGGTGTACATGTACGTCGCGGTCCGTGTAATATCGGATGCCTCTGTTGCTTGGTGCACGCCAGTCACTTTGTAGTAAGCCAGAGTGCAATTAAATTGAGCCCGTCATCGTACATTAAAACCATTCCATTGTTTAAATGCGTGTACGATAGGCATCCTAGCAATGCATTAAGTTGTGATTAGACCTGATACAAATATCACTCGGTGGAAGGGTGCAGGACCCACCCATATTTAAAAATGCACCACCACGACGTTACAAATCAAAACTCCCCTACACATATGCACCACTGCACAACATCTTTGCAAGTTTCACTTCTCTCACGCACGAGTTGTGTCGCACTAGAGTCACGGCTTATCTGCCCAGCGCTAGAATAGTATATATACCGCCTGTGGACAATACTCGAATAATTTATGCACACAATCCTGAAATCGGCATAGCCGCGCGCTTGGGCACTTTTTTGTCCAAGTGTCGCCACCGTGAACGTGTGATCATGTGCACCACAAATCTACATTTTTTTCTGTTGATTCGGAGGGCACCCCCAAAATCAGATGTGATCGACAACGCGAAACCGGTCACTAGTCGCCCCCAAATTCGGATCACCAACAATATCTGACAAAAATCACGTTGACAGGGGAGCCTGCACATTACGCATATGATTTTGGAGGGGACAATGTGTTAGGGGAGTATTATGTCCCCCCTCGTTCTCTCTCCCGCCCAAGTCTCCCTAAATTGGTTCCCTGTCGGGGACTATTTCATGTTGATATATGGGCTTTGCATGTAGCTTAGTATGTAATTATGCGAGAAACTTGTTATAGCTGGACGCCATGTTGAGGCACACCCCGATTTCCGATGCCCTAGTTTTTTGCGCCAACCGGTATTCACGAAGCATAAAATCTACCATCGTGTGAAACGAACACGTCACACACCAACGGCACAGGTTCAGATACCACTTATTTCTCATATCCTATGTGTTATGAAGCCTTACTCGCCACTGCCATCTGCGCGGACATTGTGGACGTGTTCACCAGTCTGACTCCGTGATAGTGACCTGTATTAGTTAGAGGCACTTGAACTATCCATTGTCTGCACTATATTTCATAGATAAATGAATGAGATCCGTAGAGAGTAGAGAGAGAAGAGCAGTGTAAGACGATTAGCAGCACGAGTATGATCATTATTTGGTTGATGAGCAAACATCACCAAACCTACTACCACAGAAAGTAATGGGCAAATTTTGATCAGGCCATCTTCGAAGACACATGCTTCCGAGCGATGTGTATGCAATAAATTTTAACCAACTTGTGAATGTGTTGTTGCCATTGCCATTCTAAATTACGCTTAAATTTACGTCCATCACTTAAATGCCATCTTCAAGAATAGCCCGTGGATAGGACATACAATTTTTGTATTAATGCGCATTCCAAGAATGCCCATCGATGGAAGCAATGGTTTGGAGCATTTTGGCCACAATTTAGCCAATGTGGCCATTATACATAAAAGCGCAATAAACAAATTTGTATAGCATCCAATGGTTGCAATCTATTCATGCCATGCTACTGGAGACGCACGCGTCACATACGAATAGTGTATGCAACATTGGCATTGTTTAACTACCAAGAAACCATATTGTGTTGACAAGTTTCATGCAGATGCCTTCCCAAGACTAAACCACACAACGCGAGTCTGAATGATACATCAGATCAGTCTATATGTGCTCTCCAAGGCAACTCCCACCAACCACACTCAGCTGATTGTACAGGCTTTGCTTTGCTTCTTCTGAGGCTCAGAAGAAGGTGGCTTCTTCAGCTCCTTCACAGCGGCATTCAGAGTGTGGGTCGCCTCTCTCATCAACGCTGCTTCAGTCTTCAGATTCTCAGCCCCTTGCGCATAGCTTGATTCATGCGATCGAAGCATCGATTTCGCACTTTGTTCCGCCTGTGCCAGACCCAAAAGCCTCACGTAGACTGATCGCATGCAGCGTTGGGTCTATCTACAGAATACGGCAGCACGTGCAAGTGCGGGCATGCCATTGGCCCATCTCGCAGGGGACATGCCTGTGAAGGAACGCGTGTTGGCAGAAGAATGCAGTCCGATATTTCACTGGCGTGGTTGACACGAGCTTGTTCCCAAAAAGTATGCAGCAGGATATGCAAAAACACAAACACAGTGGAGGCGACATCTGGACTCGGGTGATGCGCTTGAAGCTGCACCTTAGATAACCCTGCTGCAGCAACCCGTTGCCCTGCCTTCTCTGCCACTCTTTCCACCTGCAGTGCAACAGTCGTAAGTTCTGCTCAGCCACAGGTGCTACTTCCAGGAATCTCTGTACTGACCAATTAGAGCAATGCCCACACATCCAATCCAGCTCGGCTGGTCGCGCGTTGGGAACCAATGGCGTCACAGTGGGGCGTGGAACCTAGAGAGGAGGGGACGGTTATGGGATAAGCCTCCCAGTGTTGTGCAACCTACAAGTCAAAGAAGGGTCTCGTCGTCGAGGAGGGGGGGCACGTGTGCAGACAATTTTCAAAGGACACGCCAGTCGAATGATGCATCCATACGCCCACATTTGAACCTTCATGTAATGACCGATCGTCGGAACTGGCTGACGACTTCCATAGAGGAGGTGCGCGCAGGCACCCTCGCAGGACACGGGGCCAGGGCAGAGCAAGGTCAAGCTGGCCAAGGTACCTTCTCCAGCAGATCCGCCTGCTCTGCCAGATCTATGTCTCGCCGCGGCTTGACTGCCGGATCTGTACCTCCCTGTGCCCGGCGCTGCAGTTCTTCCTTCTCTGCCATCAGAGCAGACACCTGCACCAGCCGCGCAGACCACCGCACCGGGCCTCCGAGACTCAGTGGCTGCCGCTCCTTGGCTGCCCCACTGATAGAGAGAAAGAGGGTGGCCTGCAGCCCTGTTACTGGGCGATTTGCTCCTCTTCTGGGCGGTGCAACAAAAGCGCACAAGCCCACCAGTCCTGAGCTCTCCCCGAGGGAGCGCCAGTGAGAAATGTCCGTGAATGCAGACCCCAAGCGATGGAGCAGGGTGAGGTGGAATGTCTCAAATGGTACCTGCGCCAACAGCTCCGCCTCGCGGTCGGCCGCAGCGGCCGCCAGCTGGGATCGGTCCTCCGCTCCCGCGGCCACCTGCTGCTCTAAGGTCCCTCTCTCCTGCCACCACCCATTCCAGGCCGCCGGGCCGCATCACGACGCGCCCAGGTAGCGCTTGCCACCGCGCCCTCCGGGAGCGTGGAGCGTGCAGCCAGATCAAATGCTTCTTGATAACGGGAGGGGAGTGAATGGGGGGCTGAACTATTGTGCAGCTCTGGGGAGGGAAGGGAGTAGCTCGCAGGGGGTTATTGTTTAGGCCTCAGGTGACATCTATTTAGGGTCGATGGCTCTCTGTGTGTCTGTGTGCTCGGTGAGGATTGAGATGCGCAGCCTTCTGCACCACATGAGGAAGATCATTGCGTATACGCGTCATAGTGTTCTTCGATAGAGAGGGAACCGACTCGGGCCGTTAACGAAGACGTGGGTTTTGGGGCAATGCGCAAGACTTGGCTGCAGGCGCCGGTGGTGCCTTTTAGCTTACGTGGCGGAGAAGATGGTGCTCAAGCGGGGCCCTGGGCAGGGGAAGGACTGCTCCTCCAGACGAGCACGAGCCACTGGGGGCGTGCGGAGGAACATGCAGATCAGGGAGACACGTGGCAGCTTGGTCAACACAGAGGACACAAGGAACTGAGCATCGCACGCCTGCCGGGAGGTGTGGCGCGCTGCGATGGGCACAAGGGCAATCTCCGTCGCGCCAGCCGGGTTAGCCTGCCCATGGCCCAATCACGTGCGTTGGGGTGAGGAAAGTCACCTGTTCAAATGCTGTAATCCGAAGTTCCAGCACGTTGCTCTCTGCTTGTGTGCTGTCGACTGCCTCATTGGCTTCTTCTGCCATCATGTGCGCCTCCTGTCCTCAGCACAGCACGCTCGTCGCCAGATTTCTTCAGGCGCCACCTTGCGGCTGCAAAATGCGCTCCTGGCTTTTTGACATCGTGACAGCAACGCATCTTTGATATATATAACACCTCAACCCGATTATAATAAACCGGGTAAGCAATTGTGCGGATATCCACGTTCGGGATGAAAGTTCACCTTCGCAACACTCTTATCTTAGAGGTTGCACACAGTTGCGAGGACTCCTACGTGGCACAAGACGTGGCGCACGCTGGCTTGCAGGCCGCAGACCACGCTGCCAGACGGTGAAAATGTGCGGAGAAGGTGCATCACACGCCTCCTCCTTGAGGGCGTGAAGGGTGAAAGTATAGAACACCTCCAGCTGGCGGTCACGTAAGAGAACCAGCTGCTGCTGCCGGTACAGCTCCTCCTTCAGCTGCTGGTTCTCTAGCAGCAGCCTTTCCATCGTCATGGCCTAGCCCTCCACCGCCCCGTCTCACAGACCGCTTAAACCCATCAGCATCGCCCAGCCCTCGCCCACACAAGCGACTGTGCAGGCGAAAGTCTGGCACCGCCGTTGTCACGGCATCTGCAATTGGGGGCCGTCAGCTGCACGACCGGGCCAGACGTGGCAGAAGGGCACCTTGTGGTTGGATGCTACTGCCAGGGTGGTCTCGAGGCGTTCCACAGCATACCCCACGCAGTCGATGGCGCGTGTGTCCCCCCAGGCAAGGCGCGCCTGGCTTTGCTCCCCCCCCCGCCCCCTCCCACCGTCACTGTTTCAGGGTGTGCTACAGCAGCCAGGCCCTCCGGGGCTCTGGCACCGTCCTCACCGAGCTCGGGCGGCAGTGCGGAGTGCTCAGATGCTGCAACCGCGAGCTCTTCCATCCAGACTTGCACCTGCGTGGGTGCTGCAGCTGCGCCAGCAGCGCATACATCGGGCACGCGCAGCATCGAGTCTGGGGCATGGCTCAGGAAAAGGGACGGGGGTGCAGCGACACAGGCTCTAGGGCTGGCGCTGCTCGTGGAAGGGGCTGGTAGCTGCGAGGATCAGGGGGGGCTCATCCAGCGTCTGGCACCCTACCGCAGTGGGCGTACGCCTGAGAGAGGGCCTGGCACTCCCATCCCCAGGGGTGGGCGCTAACCTTGCCCATGGATTTTGTCAGATCGATGCCCTTGCTTTTCCCAGCTCCTGCTCGGAAGGTTCCCTCCAGGGAGGCTTCCTGTGACCCCGTCTGCAGACGTGGCACCCACCCTATCTCCACCGTCACTTACAGCTGCATCTCTGGAATCGACGGGCAAAAATGCTGCTGCATCTCGTGAATCTATGCGCATGTGGGCATATGGGCATGCACGTGAGGGGTGCGGGCACAAGGCCGTGAGAGGGTGCGGGCACAAGACCATGAGGGGGTGCGGGCAGACTGCCGAGAGGTGTGGGGGCACAAGACCATGAGGGGTGTGGGTGGGGGCACAGAGCATGTGAGCGAAGGTAGGCATGCCATAGGGCGGGCGCAAGACCAAGTCAGGCTTCGGGAGGTCGTTCACGAGAGCCATGAGATGATACACTGCGATGCCTCGCGCTCCCTCTTCCTCGCCCATCTGCTCGTCCAGCTCGTACGCCTTCAGCCGCTGCATGCCCTCATCGCAGTGCTTCTTCACCCCTTCAGCTGCACCCCACCCCCATGCCACCCCCGCCTTCACCCTTTCAGCTGTACCCACCCCCCGCCTTCACCCTTTCCTTGCACCCCATCCCCCATGCCGCCCCACTTCACCCCTTTCAGCTGCATTCCCATGCCACCCCCGCCTTTACATGCAACCACCCCATGCCACCCCCTTCACCCTTTCAGCTACAACCCCACCCCCATGCCACCCCCCGCCTTCACCCTTTCAGCTGCACCCCCACCCCATGCCGCCCCCGCCTTCACCCCTTTCAGCTGCATTCCCATGCCCCCCCGCCTTTCACCCCTCACTGCATTCCCATGCCCCCCCGCCTTCACCCCTTTCAGCTGCACCCCACGCCACCCCACCTTTCAGCTGCACCCCACCCCATGCCGCCCCCGCTCACCCCTTTCAGCTGCATTCCCATGCCGCCCGCCTTCACCCCTTTCAGCTGCACCCCATGCCGGCCCCCGCCTTCACCCTTTCATGCACCCCCATGCCACCCCCGCCCCTTCACGCCAGCGCTCAACTCCTCTACTGCAGCCCTCCCCCTTGTAAGGCCACGGAATACAAAGCATCACACTGCGTACTCACCAAGCATAACCACCTCCATCACAGCCGTCTCCCTGGATCCCCCTGGCATCGAATCCGTGTCGTCAAAGCATAGCCCCTCCTCGTACCACTCCAGCTCGGTCGGCTCCAACCCCAGCAGGAGGGCGTTGCTAGAATCCCTGTGTCGCCCTGCCCTCGACGCCCCCCCCTCTCACACATCACTCATTCCTGCAGCGGACAACCGCGTACAACAGCTACTTGCGCCCACATGCTGGGGAGCCTCCGCATATCCCGTGTCGCACGGTATACCCGCGTCGCTCGCTAGACCTGTATCGCAACGTGTCCAACATTTTTTGCCTCCAAGAGCGGTCTCGGCTGCTCCACTAAGGGCGGTCTCGGCTGCCCCTCTAACACCGCATCTTGATCCCTCTATTCAGAGCAGCCCCCCCCCGGAGCCTACACCCTCGACCCTGCTTCCGGGCACAGTTGGGGACTCCTCTGAGGGGGCGACCTGTCGAGGGGCGCGATCCCGCAAGCCAGCTGCTTGGCTTTGTTTTGACGGGGCTGCCGGTCAGCGGGAGGTCGTCGGCATCGGGCGTCCCGAGAATGAGCGTTTTGGTGGAGTCGCCGAGGGAGCTGGCTGGCGCACACGGACGAGCAGAAGGGGCGCACCACCCCCAAATTCCACTTCACATTCCATGGCGCAAATACTGAAGACACCACCGAGGGGGGGGTGGAGCATACGAAGGAGGGCAGCGGCGTGATCGCCTGACTGTGGCGAGCCCCTTTGCGTGGCGCGTCGCCTGCTGGCTGCCTGACCGCGCCACGCCACGGGGCTCACCGCGGTCAGAAGCCGCCTTGATCCAGCAGTCAGAAGCCGCCGTGATCCAGCGGTTAGAAGCCGCCTTGATCCAACGCCCGCGGCGAACTCGTGTCTAATTCACAGAAATGGCTGCTACCTTGCAGACGCCAACAGGGCAGGAGGAGATCAGGTGACGGCGAGATGCGGACTGAACAAAGATGGCATAGCCGAGGAGCCCCACAATCGAAGATGCCGTCCCGCACCTCGAGTAGAGTCCGACCCGGGCGTTTTGGGGGTTAACGGCGGTGCCGGCGGATTTGCGGTTATCCATGCCTCGGCCTCCTCTGTGACGGCCTGCACCGCGGCCCAAGGCAAACGCCGCACCTCCAATAGTGAGCCCCGCACCCGCCCCTTGCCTGCACACTCACTCTCAGCCCGGTGTCTCTCCAGGGCTGAAGCACAGTCCCATTTGCCCCCCTTCATAATCAGCGACTACCCTGTTCTCGAGGGGGGGGCGGCGGACCCCGGGGAGACGGACAGGCGCCTGAGATTCACCCGTAAGCGGACGTGCAGATCGGCTATGCGCTTCTTACGCTCCTTCAAGGACTGGCTCTCCCCCTGTGTTGCACCCCCTCCCCGCCACACCAGCAATTCGCTTCCCATCAATAGGACCGGCATCTCATACTCTGCATTGTGTGGGAGGATGAATAAGACCGGCATCTCATACCCTGCA
>LGRX02016571.1:0-14632 GCA_001247695.2 Cymbomonas tetramitiformis
GGGTCCCTGGGGCTGGCCTCGGCGCTGTGGCGCGCGCGGGGTCCCTGGGGCTGGCCTCGGCGCTGTGGCGCGCGCGGGGTCCCTGGGGCTGGCCCATGCATGCAGCGGGCGCGATGCATCGCCGCCGCCAAGCTTCCTGCGAGGAGCACGTAGTGTCACCTCGTCCAGCATCATCTCTGATCTCCTTGATCTTTCGTTTGTGGTCTAAGCTTGATAAGATGAAACCCGCACAAGCCGAAACCGTAGCGGCAACCCACACAAGGGGTCTCTCGCCACGTGCCCTGCCGGTGGGGGCGGAGCGGCGGAGGTGCGCCGGTGAGGATGTGGTGAGCGGGTGGTGGCGGCGGCACCGGGGGCGCGCGCTGCCTGGGCGCAGGGGCGCTGGAGGCGCACCACTCGCAGCCGGACATTGCGGTGCCCGACCTGATGTCGGCGGCATTCCACCGCGGCGGCCGCGCGCCACCCCGCGCCGACCCTGCCGAGCGCCCCCCGGCTGCCGGCTGCCGACACAGCCACATGTTTGGCGTGGTGTCCGAGGGCGGGCGGCACCGGTGATCTCCCTCCCAGCTGCCGCCTAGCAAGCCCCACCGGATTCCAATTTTCATCGCCCAGGGTCAGAGGCCTTTGCACGGCCTCCGGGGCGCCCTAGGGGGTGTAGAGACAAGGCCCTGCGCGTTGCCCCGAGCCCCCCTCCAAACTGCCCCCCTCCGGCTGCGCTGCATGGCTGGGCTGCGTGGGCGGCGGCCCTCATCTGCCCGCATCTTGGTGCCCGGGCGAGCCTCACTCAGACTGTTCTGCTCTGGCTCCGCGCCTGCACATCGCCCGCGCTGCTCACCCTCCCTCCGCGCCTGCAGACCGCGCCTTGGCCTTCCACCTGCGAGGCGCCTTCTGCCTCGGAGGTGCACGTCTGTCTCACCCCCCGAAGGTGCCCGCTCTGAGCTCTCCGTGCCGCCGATTTGGCGGTGGTGCATTACCCGGCAGTGGTGCATTACCCGGCAGTGGTGCATTGCCCGGCAGTAGTGCATTGCCCGGCAGTGGTGCATTACCCGGCAGTGGTGCATTACCCGGCAGTGGTGCATTATCCGGAGGGCCTCCAGGAGCGTCTGCCGGTGCTCTGTCCCACTCCGGCGTGCGGCACTTCCCTTTGCCTTGTTCCGATCTGAAGGCCGCTAATGCCAGGTGTGCAGGATATCAGTGTCGGTGCGTGCTAGGACATCGGCTGGTGTCACCTGTGCCTCATACTCTCGCGCCACTTCTCGCCCTTTCCCGCGAGAGGAAGATGTGGGGAGCTGATGGGAGGTCTGGGGCATGCGGTAGGCCGGCGCTGCTCACCGGGTTCCTGACCCAGCAGCTTCAGTTTGGCTCCACAGTGTGGAACACCGCGGCCCGGATGCTGAAGTTGCACTGCGACTGCGACGGCGTCCTTCTGCAGGTCTCGCCCTAGACCCTAGACCCTAAACTCTACCAGACCTCCTCTACTGCTGGTGCAGGTATCTCCCTGCCGTCGCTTGTGAGCAGACGGTCGCGGTGCGGTTCCAGCTGGACAGCTGTATGCTTTCGCGGCTGGACCACTGGATGCTTTTGCGGCTGCGTGACCGGACCACTGGATGCTTTTGCGGCTGCGTGGCTGGGCCACTGGATGCTTTTGCGGCTGCGTGGCTGGACCACTGGATGCTTTTGCGGCTGAGTGGCTGGACAGCTGTATGCTTTTGCGGCTGCGTGGCTGGACCACTGGATGCTTTTGCGGCTGCGTGGCTGGACCACTGGATGCTTTTGCGGCTCATGCCTCGCCCCTTCGATGTCCTTGACGGGGCTCATGGACAATGCCCCATCGATGTCCTTGAAGGGGCGAGGCATACGGCGCGGAAGCATCCAGTGGTCCAGCCACGCAAGACGTCTTCACTCGTGTGTATCTGTGCTGCACCCCCTCGTGAGCACATACACGCATTTCTCGAGGTCGTCTGGGATCAACTTTCAACTGAGCACCGCGGCCCTCAGGCCTCTCAGCCACTCCGCCGCGTGTCCGTCCAGCTGTCCATGCCTAAAGCCGCTCGCCCCGTCACCCACCCAAGCCGGGAAGCCCTAACAGCCTCAGCCTGCCCCTCTCCAGGCTGCCGACATCGGGCATGGCGTCAGCCCTCTCTCAGCCTTCAGCCGGACCGAGCGAAGAGAGCTTCGAAGGACGCCGGCATCGGGGTGACTGCGGGTGGAGCTGCGGGCGGGCGGGGGCTGGCGCAGGCCGACCCGCGGAAGACCTTCAGCACGGAGTGGGCGGTGCTGCACCCCATGGCGGAGGCTGGGGTGGAACCTCTGACGCCCTACCTGGAAGCGGTCGCGCAGGCTAACGAGTCCCGTGTTGCAGGCCCTGCCCCCCTTCCGGTGCCCACGGGCTGGAACAGCTGGTACCACTTCTTCCATCTGGTGTCAGAAAAGGCGATGGAGGATAACCTGGTACAGCTGGCACAGTACCGCACCAACCTCCCCGTCAGGTTCAAGGCCCCCATCCTCCCCCCACCCATGCTGGTGTCCGTTCCCAAGCATAGATAGAGTGGGCCAGCTGGATGAGCGGGTTGTGGAGCGCAAGGGGCGGGGAGGGGTTGCGATGGGAGAGGTATGCGGCGTGGATTTGACGGGTATGCGGCACGGGCTTCAAAACAGGGTGGTGCAGCTGGATGACGGGTATGCGGAGGCGTGGGGGGACTGGACGACTTTGAATGCGCGCTTCACGCAGAGTTTGACAGTCCTGGCCGCCCGCATCGCTTCAGAGGGCTACCTCCCGGGCCTCTGGATGGCCCCCATCGCCGCCGACAAGCACGCGGCTGTCATCCGAGACCACCCTGATTGGATCCTGCGCCGCACACGTGGCGGCGTCCCGGTGAACAGCGGGTTCACGCACCCGGGTGAGAGCTCTGCGAGGGAGCCCTCTGCCGCTGGTGCCTCCATCAAGTGTCACACAGAGGGAACCTCGGCGAACCAGGTCGGCAGCGTCGCGGAGGAGCTGAGATGGGACGGCTCTGCCTCTCGAACCGAGCTGGGCGGCACATAGCAGCGATGCCGCGGGGCCGCTTCTACCACCTCGGCTGCTTGTGACGCAACTGTTTTGATGAAGGCTTTCGCATCAGAGCCTCTGACGGGCGGCGCGGATGTGGGGGTGCAGGGAAGTGGTTCTACGCGCTGGACATCACCCATCCGGAGGTAGCATATCCCCCCTCTCGCGCCGCTCCCTGCAGTATGCCTCCCCCCCCCGTGCGCCTCTTGCCGTGCTCCACTGGACCCCGCTGTGCACGCTGTGCAGTATGCGCCACTGTGCATGCTGTGCAGTATGCGCCACTGTGCGTGCTGTGCAGTATGCGTCACTGTACATGCTGTGCCGCCGGGGCCTGCTGAGGCCGGTGCCGGGCTGAACGCTGACGTGGCGCTTCGGCTTGTGCGCGCCGCAGGTGCAGGAGCATGTGCGACTGGCCATCCACACCGCGGTGCACGTTTGGGGCTTCCGTTACCTGAAGTGCGACTTCCTGTACTGCGCGGCTCTGCCCGGGGCGCGGCATGACCCGCGCGTGACCCGCGCTCAGGTGGGGAGGCGCCCGCCCCTTATACACCCCTGGCCTCGCGGTAGTGGCACGCGGACGAGGGACGTCACTCGAGCGACCTGTCTCGTGCTCGTCGAGAGCCCTCGGATACGCGCGCACCCCGCGCAGCAAGCGCCACTTCGTGCGCCTTTGTGCGCGCGGGCGGGTGCGGCTGCTGAACCTTGTGGGGCCGGGAGTGGTGCAGGCAATGCAGCTGGCGTTGCGCATCATCAGGCACGGGTCCTTCTCCTCATGCGCCCGGGTTCTAGGAGCTGAGGGCAAGGTGCTCCTCCTGGGTGCTGCTGACCTTGGCATCCGTGGGCTCCGTGAGATGACACGAGGTGCAGAGGGGTGAGATGTGATGTGACGAGGGCTGAGAGAGGGTCAGATCGCCATGTGGAGATGAGTCTGAGGCGTGAGTGACCGAACCGGTGTTCCACGGCCTTCGAGGACGGTGAAGTATTCCAAGGGCATGGAGCGTGGGTGAGTCTTGCGGAGGCGGGGGGCGGGGAGAGTGGCGGATGCTTGGGTGCTGGGATCGCCGGGGGAAGTTCCGAAGCAGCCCCGGGTTGTGCGTCGCCGCGGCCAAGCTCGAGCGGGGCTTCGCCACTGATGCGGCCTCGCCACTGATGCGGCCTCACCACTGATGCGGCCTCGCCACTGATGCGGCCTCGCCACTGATGCGGCCTCGTGGTGGTGCCAACCGGGCGCGGGCAACTTGTGTGTGCAGGGAGGCGGCGGGGAGCGGTGTGTTCATCCTGGGTTGCTCCTGCCCGTTGGGCTCGGCGGTAGGTTGGGTGGATGGCATGAGGGTGTCGGCGGACGCCGGGCTGTCATGGAAGCCGGAGTTTCCCTTGCCGCACTGGGACAAGATGAACCTCCCGGCGGCGCGCAACGCAGTGCGGAACTCCGTGACGCGGGCCTCGATCCACGGGCGGTGGTGGTGGAACGACCCCGACTGCGTGCTGCTCCGTGAGACGACGAACCTCACCCGTCACGAGCTGCAGGCTGTGCTCACCGTGGTGGCCTTGACAGGGGGCGCCGTGTTCATCTCCGACGATCTCAAGGCGAGGCGCCCGTCCCTGTGGATCTCTGCTGCACTTCTTCACTTTCTCGATGGGAGGCAGCCCGGGCACGTAGCATCTGAGGCGCCAGAAGGAGGGGGGAGCGGACCGTGCGCATGGCGCGTCTGCCAGCTTTTAGGGAACTCATTGGAGGGTTGGTGGAGGGGCCGGGACAAGCAGGTGCTTGGAGGCGCGCGGATGCGGATGCTGGAGGTTCTGCTGCCTCCGACGCACCGTGCGGCGACGGCACTGGACCTGCTGCTATCCGAGGAGCCGGAGGTGCGCTTCTTCCCCGTGCTCGCAGCCTCGCCCCACCGCCGCAGGGTTGTAGACAGCAATTGGTGCAAGCGAGGCAAGAGGAGGGTCTTCTTCCGAGGATAGAGTGGAGAGCCCGGGTTGCCTCTCATCGAGAAAGTGAAAAAGTGCAGCAGAGATCCACAGGGACGGGCGGTCACAGTTAAGTTGTGCGATCCGCTATGTGATTTCCCCACAACGCTGTGAAGTCTGCTTACAGGTGTTTCCATACTCGTGAAGGTGTCGAGCAGATAGACCAATCAGTGGTCCAGGTCCGACACATCCGCGCTGTAAAGGGCGAATCGGAGCACACACTTTTGATAAACCTTTAGGCCGCATCGACGGAGCTTCACTTTCTCGACGTTCGGATAGACAGACCAGACAACTTGCAAGGTGACCCTAGGCGTGTGCTGCGTAGCTCCGAAGGGGCGAGGGCTGCTCTGGCTGCAGGTGCTCACGCTGGAGCTCAGTGGCGCGGCTGGCACGTGGACGTTGCTCGCGTTGTGCAACTGGAGTGACCGTCCAGCAGCCTGCAAGCTGGCGCCGGCCGACATCCGGCACCTCGCTTCTCACGAGGCATTCCGGGGGCAGTCGGAGGATGCCACCGGGGCAGTGGAGGTTCATGCGCTGGACTTCTGGGGTGCAGAGTACTTTGCCACCCGCCTTTGCTCCGCAGGGCGCGCCGCGGGGGAGGCAGGGACGCCCGGGCCGCCCTCCATCCTCCTGAACCCGCAAGGGCAGCCTCCTCGCGTTCTTCCTCCGCATTCCGCTCAATTATTCGCTCTCCGGGCGAGCACGGTGCGCCCCGGCCCACGTGTTTGGATTGGATGCGGTATGCGGGAGAGAATCAAAGGGCGGTGCGATTCCCTTTGCTCCAATGCGCACGCCGCGCGCGAGATTGTACGCTGCTAGGCTCCAAACGGTAGGCGTGCCATACTTGATGCTTCTGCCCTACAAATCGGTGGGCGTTCTACATGTACATATACAATATGAGCAATACCCCCTGGCATTATCCTACCGAGTACACACAACCTCTACTGTAATCTCAGATATTTCGTACCGTCCGTTGCTCGTCGCTGGCTCTGGCGCTGCACTTCTCCGGATGCGGCGTCCTCTGGCTTGTCCTTTGGCTTGGGGGCCTCTCCCGCAATTCAAGAAGGGGCCGCACAGCGGGTAGCGGGTTTTGGGATGTGGAGCCCGAATTGCCATTTGGCATGGACGCCGTTCGATCATTGTGAAGAGCATGGTTGTGCGGCTCTGATAAGATCTAGGGGCTGGCGGTAGGTTCAGGCGGGGAGGGCGAGCTACCTCGGGTCGGATGTCCACTTCTCTTGTGGCATGGAGGTCAGCAAGTGGGAGGACTCCGTGGGGCACGACGGTGGTGCATCATGCCTCTCGGCACACTTCAACCTTGCTGGCCGCAGCACGGAGGGGCGCGTATGGCTGCACCTGCCTCCGTCCAGCCACCAATCAGGCCAGGTGGGCTGCCGCCTCGCCTGCAATCGGAGGAAGGTGATCCTGAGGAGGAGGGAAGCTTCTCTGCGCTTGCCATAGGAGACCTTTCTCAAGGAGGAGGGAATAGCAATGGAGTCGAAGAGGGCTGCATGTGCCTCGTTGTGGCCGTGTTGGTTTGTGCTGCGGCGAATCATGCATTCGACATCCTTCATACGCCCGCGATATGCTGCAAGACGTGTGCTTCACTTGCTCTTGATGACTCCTGGACGGGGAAGGATACAAATTGTGAAGACAAAGCACCATGGTGCTCGGATATTGTGCGAAATGTGTTGAATAGGAGAAATCCAAGCGTAGATCGCATGTTGTGCTTTTGCGCAGTGCCGCCTTCTGCCGAATCAGTCGATTCCTGGTGTGTGTCAGTAATCTTGTAGTCACTGAGTCACGATGTTGTCATGCTGTGTGGTGCGCGCCCATGAATGAGGATAAGAAAGAAACAGAAAAACCTACGCTTCCTCACGGGGCGTTCGAGAACGAGGATAATAGTCGCGGCCGCAAGATGTGCGCGGGGACTGGCATTTGGGGTTTTCACAGGAGGCTGCAGAGATCGCTGTGACAGGAAACGCATACGCGGGCATGAAGAAGCAGGTAGCGCCGATGGTGTGGATTGTGCACATATCCTTGAGGGATACCGGTGCCCTGCATGTGAAATATTAAGGAACAGTTTGTTCACACTTCATGAGAGGGACTGTGCACATATGGTGTTAACTACATGCAACGATATGCGAGTTGTGACATCATGAGTTGTAAATACATTTGCAATCAACCATGTGTATTGCTCCATAACAGATGTTGGTTCCGATGGAGATGTTAAATCCCTGTTCATGGATAGAAAGCGACCTTCCTGTTGTGAAAGCAGTCTTATCGCAGTTGCTTGGGAGCACATTGATGCAGCACCAGTAGGACTGAGTGAGGACAGCATATATGTGTGTGAATGAGATATCACTAAAGTAATCATAAATTGTGTTTTCCCGTGGATTGTCAAGGTCGATTGTTACTCCATTGCAATGAAGCATCATGTTCGATGTTGTTTGCACAGAGGTGTGCATAGTTCCTATCCTGTTTTCCGCCCATGTATCTGCATAGTTCCTATCATGTTTTTGTGCGCATGCATACACTATATATTTTATAATCCATTTCATTGAGTGGGACCATCATCCATGGCATGCAATGTGATAGTGCTACACTTGCTACACTTCGGTAAGCGTGCATACATATTGTTGATTATTTACATGCATTGCAACCGGAATATCCGAGGTCCTATATAAAGTCGGTAATTATACATACATTGACCTGACAAGACAGAGGATTTAATGGCAATGTACGGCACGTTTGCAATATTTGGCGTGATGTGACGAGGCGAACAGCCATAGCTTATGAGCTATATATTCTTCCATCAATGCATACAACCCAGTATCATCTGCGTGTGTGAATGAGCCAGCTGCATCCAAAGCTCAGCTCAGGACAACACGGATGCAATGCACCTAACATATACACAGTCGCAGCTTGTTTGTAAGTGGTCAATGCAGTTATTGCCGATATAGTGCATTTATAGTGTATAGGCACACGCAGTGAACGATCCGTTCCTGATGACCACGCGCAAGTTCGGCTTCGAAACATTATTTTCTAAGGGTACGTGTTAACGAAACGACTGCCTACATGCATGTGTTCTTAACACAGCGTGTATCGTGCGTGTATGAATAATCACGTGGTGCGTGCTACTATAATCTGAGTATGCAGCGACCTTCGCTCATACCTACAGTACGTGTATTTCACACTATGAACCGCTTCGTGTGTAGCCTTGCCTGCCCCATCACGCCGGGACACGTGTCGTGATTATCACGGTATGATTTAACTATCGGATGCCACTGTTGCTTGGTACACATCACACAATGTGTGGTGGTAAGCCAGTGAATACGGTAAGTGTGCATACATATGTTAATATGGTAAATAAAAACAACCCTGGCTTCCCACATCGCACCTACCGCGTGTACCAAACACAGAGGCACCCGATAGTAGACACGAACCACAACTTAATACACGACGCTTCTCCCGGCGCGATCGGGGCATACAAGGTTGCATTGACGATTCACGGCAGTCGATAATTATTGCATAAATGGTAGCGACGAATCCACTGCACAAGTCAGGTCGATCCTTTCAAATACCGGGGGAAATGCCCCCGACACGACTCGAACCTGTGACCTATCACTCACTAGTGCGATTGCTCTATTCCACCGAGCTGCAGGAGCGAGTTGATGCTCTGAATATGTCAATATGGTCAAGGCGCGCGTTGTAGAATTACTGATAATTGTTTTGCTAATAATTGCAATTAAGTGCATGTTTACCACTTCCTCGAGATCATCATGTATCACCACTACAATTCCGAACCGCAAATCGCTTGTGAAAGTGTAAAGGAATATATCCTGCCATGGACTATCATGGGCTGGATGAGCACATAACTTGTTGCGTTGGGTGCCTCGTCCGACATGGACGCAAAAATGTCAAAATGTGCATGTGCCCATACTCTCGAAAGTGCCCGCGCGCACCAACATCGAACTTCGTGTTGCCTACATGTCGATCTCAATGGTACAATCGTCGGTGTGTACTAGCATTATATGTAGTGCCCTACTGCAGGTCCCACGATTTATCTGAATTCAAAGTCTGCTAGAAAAGCTGCAGCAAATTTACGGGAGGATGACACTCGTGGATATATGTGGTGTTTTTAGAGTGATATAATATAATATATATATAAATATAGGGGGGGCACCCTCATGCCTCGGCCGCCGGATCCATGGCCCTAAGGTGGATCCCTAGCGGTTCCCTGTCGGGAACTTGGAACGTAGTGCGGCGCGAGTGCGTGACTTGTGGGAGGGCAGCCCTCTGATGCCTTGGCTGCACGCCATCGACAAAACATATGTTGAGGTGCAATATCTGTGCACAGACGGTCACTATCCTAACAGGATAGACAAGGTTACACACGAATTCATAATGCAAGCAGGCAACTATGGACTTCAGACAATACAACCAGCTCTGTACAGGGCTCAGAAGCTTAATACATATGGGACTACAAGGGCGCGCTGGTCACAATGAGATTCGCAGTAAACGACTATCATGATTCATGAGTTTGCAAAACAAACAACATTCTTTCGCCATTATAGCCTTGAGCACACGTTCTCGCCGGGCGGATACAACGACGAATATGGATATAGTCCTTGTTGGCCTAGTGGGCTGCTTGCATTGCTGCAATGCGTTTAAAGCAGTGAGGTATGTACACTTCATGTTGACCAGCCCCACATGGACGTAAGAGGCACTACATAACTGTGATACGTGCAGTTGACACCATCGTGATTTTAATATACTGTATTATTTGAGCATTTCCGTGAATCCCTAATGCAGACTTAGGTGCCCCGTTCGCACCGTGAGAAGCAACGTGCACTTAATTTGCGGTCCGTGTGACTACAGGTAAGCAGGGTTGGTTATACATAGGCCTACAATATCTAGAATGACAACGACATGCTTATTAGTGATTTACCATCGTCAACCACAATTCTTTATGGCACTAGCATCGGTGCCATCCTCCCGATCCAATACGTAATTTGAAATGCTCTGGCAGGCGCGGCGCGTAGCATGGATTAACGAACCCGTTCTCAAAAGCAAGGGGTCGTTCTCACTCGCAGGCCCTTGCCAGATGTGAAGTGCAAGTCGAATGACAACGAAAGTTGTGGCATTCCTCATCACTCATCATTTGTTCACCCATCTCACCATCTCCCCAGCTATCACGCAGTAGACCTCACTCTGTAAAGAAGTTGTTAAAGTCCAGCCGGGCGCACAAACTTGCCAGGTTTGGCTCGAGATGAGTGGACATGTTAAGCATTTTTATGAGATCTCCAAGCTGCGCGTGGAATTGCTCCTCCAGTTGCCTGTGGGTGCACCGGTTGCTCCGCATCTTCTCAGACATAAACGTTCACTGGTGCACTCACAGACCCCTTACAAACACTAGCTTTCGCTTGCGCTGCATCCTTCTGTGCCCCACTCTGCGAAAGGCCTGCTTGCGCCGCACAGGGGGGGGCTGGCAGGGGTGGCTGGCCGCGGCAGCGCAGCATTGCCCCGGAGCCATACCTGATGCTCTCAGAGAAAGTGGGGTCCGCCGCAATCTTGCGCGCGTGTTCCAGAGCCTCCTTCTCGCGCGCCCGCTTCATACTTCGGTCACCAGTAAGATTGATCGGGCCCTCCTCTCCACCCCTGCAGAGCCCAAAGGCCGAGCCAGGAGTCAGTCGCGCGGGCTGAGAACACAGTCCGCCCGCACCACGGGTCAGGCTGCGCTCTACCGGCATCCACTCGCGCTTGGGGCAGCACGGGGGTGGGGTGCGCGCTGTCGATGTGGTGCGTGCGGCGAGCTTGATGCAGCAACACGGCTGTGCTGCCCAATGCGGCGCGGGTCCGAACCCCTCGAGATTTCAGCAGCCCACGGGACCGCGGCTCAAGTTTGAATGCACTTGGGGGTCGGGAAGAGGCGGAGGGGTGCCTGGGCAGGTGCGTGCAGACAGCCGGGATGAGGCGCTGGGAGGCCTGCACGAAGTTGATGCACAGCATCTTTATCTTCTCGAGGCGGCGCAGGATCTTCGGCCAGAAGAGCATGCTCTCCTTCATGCACGCGTCGAGGAACTCATCATGGCATGTCATCACCTGCACTCCCCCTCCCCCGGGAGCCACCGCCACGCCAGCCGGCGTCCAATACATGTCACCCCGCCACCGTGCATCAACTCACGATGTGGCATATAACCCGGAGGCCGCGCAGCAGTCCGAGGTCAGGCGCCGCACAGTCCGGCATCTCCGGCGCAGAGGCAGGCAAGGCGCATCCCTCACCAGCAGCAACTGCAACACAAATACAAAAGCCCGGAGTTCGCCGCGAGGACCCTTCTCCAGGCTGCCGCGCCTGCGGCGAGCATACGTGCCAAAATGGAGGTTGTAAGGTCAGAAGGGGGCGCCATTGAGCGATGCGGTGAGGGGTGCGGTGGCGA
The DNA here is from genome assembly GCA_001247695.2 of Cymbomonas tetramitiformis. NCBI lineage: Eukaryota > Viridiplantae > Chlorophyta > Pyramimonadophyceae > Pyramimonadales > Pyramimonadaceae > Cymbomonas > Cymbomonas tetramitiformis. Next base: position 11,461 of record LGRX02016571.1, read on the forward strand.
AGGGCTCCCCGCTGCAGCCTGCGTTATGAGAGCTCTCACCTCGTCCACCGTGGAGGCGGCTCTCAGCCTGGAGTCCATGACGTGCCAGTTGGGTTCCAGAACCTGCGCCATCATACCCCAGGGCCCCCGCGCCGCGCCTCAAAGACTGCGCCTGGTGGCAATGCGGGCTGTCAGTGGGCACTGCACTGCGCGGCGGCAGTGGAAGCCGGATCTCTGCTGCCTCGCTGCAGCGCGGGCCGCCACACGAGACGCCCTGAGTGCGGCAACAGCGGTGACCATGGCGCGCGGCGGAGAGCGCCGGGGAGCGCTCGCACCTCTACGGTCATGTAGTATTCAAAGTTCTGAAGGAAATGCATCATTCGCTGGCAGAGGCAGTATGCGCGTGTGAGGGAACCCCCCACCGTGCTGACCAGCCGCGTCGCCTGCCAGGCACCCACACCAGCATCCACACTGGATCACCTGCTCTCTGCTTACATTCTCCTCTCGCTAGGGGGGCACGCTCGAGGGGGGGTGGCCCTCCAGGCGCCTCCGAGCTCCCTACTAGGGGGACACGCTCGAGGGGGTGGCCCACCAGGCGCCTCCGAGCTCCCTACTAGGGGGGCACGCTCGGGCAGCCGCCTCCACTGGCGCAACCACCAGGAGCTCGCTCTGTTCTTTCACTTTGCGGGCCAGCTCAGCACAGCTACGCCCCGCACCTGGTGGTGCTGCCACGTGTGCCCCAGCTGGCGCTCCACGTGCTTACAATGGAAGAGGTGCCGGAAGAGTAACTGGTACTTGGTTAACGCCGTCCGCGATAACACGAGCGACACCGGCCACTGGGCCTGCACGCCTCCCCCTCCGCCCTCAGCTGATAACACGAGCGACACCGGCCACTGGGCCTGCACGCCTCCCCCTCCGCCCTCAGCTGATAACCACGAGCGACATCGGCCACTGGGCCTGCACGCCTCCCCCTCCGCCCTCAGCTGCCGACGCCTTCAGCTCCACCTCAGCCAGTCCTAAAGGGACGCCCTGCTCGCGGACCACGCCGGCCTGTGCGCATGCTCATGCGCCACAACTTGCAGCCCCTCTACGGAGAAGCTGCAGGCGCAGGCGCGGCATGACGGAGGCTAGCTGCAGGCTCCCTTGTGTGCATGCCTGGGAGCCCGCATGTACACGTGTGCGGACAGGGAGCAGCCTCCAGCGCCGCCGTCCCTGTGCTCGCGCGTGAGCATCGGGCACGTGGCCAGCAGCGAGAGGAGCAGCAGCGAGCTTGCGCCCCTCCCGCGGCAGCGGCACAAGTTCGTCACATATCCAGATGGGCATGTTGGCCGTGCCAGCAGACATGACTGGCTCACTCACAGGCAGAAGGCATCCTCAGGGCCGGAGGCAGCCGCAGGATAAGTTGGCGATTGGAGGATTCAGGGATACATTCTTAGGCCAGCGTGGTGCAGAAGCCACTTAGACATTCTTTGCCGGCGCCAGCGTGGTGCAGAAGCCACTTAGACATTCTTTGGCCGGCGCCAGCGTGGTGCAGAAGCCACTTAGACATTCTTTGGCCGGCGCCAGCGTGGCGCAGAAGCCACTTAGACATTCTTTGGCCAGCGCCAGCGTGGTGCAGAAGCCACTTAGACATTCTTTGCCGGCGCCAGCGTGGTGCAGAAGCCACTTAGACATTCTTTGGCCGGCGCCAGCGTGGTGCAGAAGCCACTTAGACATTCTTTGGCCGGCGCCAGCGTGGCGCAGAAGCCACTTAGACATTCTTTGGCCAGCGCCAGCGTGGTGCAGAAGCCACTTAGACACGTACTCACCACATAGTCGAGTGTGAAGGTGTCCCATCCATGCAGAAATTGCGCTTTGGCTGATGGCCCCACTCCCAGCACCAGCCCCGCCCTCTAGTCAGCCCCCAAAGCCCTATGGCACGTCAGCGAATGCGCATTCCTCGGGTGCTACAGAGGTGCCGCCCGTCTGGAGAGCCCCCTCCCCCCCCAGCCTGCATCTCATGGGCAGCACCCCACTAAACTCGGCATTCGCGCGGCCGACGGCGCTCGCACCTGCGGCTCGCGGCGGATGCGAGTCATCTGCGACGGTGAAGATGGACAGCAGCTGGTCGATGATGGACGCCTTCTCGAGCCCGCACGTGAGATCCTCGTTGTGCTCGTCGGAGGCCGCCACCGAGGTCCGCAGCGCTGCCCAAACCGAAGCCCTCCACCGGCCATTGGTTCGCTCCTACACGGCGGGATCTGCGGCACTGCCAGGCGCGAGCAGGTAGCCGCCCAGGCTTGCCCCGGCGCCCGGCCGTGGTGTCACACCACCCACATGCAGGTAGCGTCATCCTAAGCACCACCCTGTATGCTAGAGTTCATTACGTCACATGAGTGTGGACTGACCGAGCTCGAGCAGGGACTGCAGGCGAGGGACGGAGATCTCCTTATCCATTTTGTTCAGCTCTTCGCCCGCGATATCCATGAAGTGCACCTGCCTCTCCCCAGCTCCCACCGACCGTGAGTGATATGGCGCGGCGCGGTGGGAGTCGGAGACCTAGCGCGGCGCAGTGCCCGTTGAGGCCCTCGGGGCCGCCAACCCCCTTCTCAGAGAAACGCTGATATACGGCAGCGATGCACGGAGCTTCGAGCTGTATCCGCGTTACCAACCGGCTGTTCTGGTGCTCACTTGGCGCATGGGGGGGCGCAGGGGCTGCCGCAAGGGGGAGCGCAGGGGCTAGGGGAGCCACCAGGTAGTCTCCCTGGTCGAGGAGGAAGTAGTGCTTTATGGAGCGCAGCCGCGCCTCCAGCTGGTAGTCTTCCTTCAGAAGCTTCAGCAGCTCCTGAAGTTGCCATTCATCACATCGCCACATTCACAATCCACTTCCACTTCCAGGGGGGGGCAGGGGGGCCAAGGAGGGGCCAGGAGGTGTACGGCGGCGCCATCGAAGGGAGGAAACCGGCGCGCTTCTCAGCAGCGATGAGGCGAAAGGGGCGAAAGGGGCGAAAGGGGCACTTCTCAGCAGCCGGGTGCCCGTACCTTGCTGGCAAATTGGAAGGCGGCGTCGATGCGTTCCTCATGGCTGCGCTTCGCCGGGTCGTACTCTGCTCTCCGGCACCCCGCTCCGGGTTTGCTTGTGCCCCGGCATGCGCGGAAGAACGTGGAACATGCATGCAACATGCGCGCAAGAACGTGGAACCTGCATGCAACA
>LGRX02016573.1:0-20526 GCA_001247695.2 Cymbomonas tetramitiformis
GTGGTGGCGGGAAGGAGCCTGCCGGGTCCTTCAATGCCCTCGGCAGGCGCAAGTTCATCCCGCCCGAGGGAACTTGGAAGAAGAACGAGACCGGCGGGCGCTACCTCGTCTGGGACGGCACCGGCATGCCGTGCGTGACGTGCTTCCACCTGTGGGCCGTCACGACCGGCCACATGGACACCGACGGCATCTGCCCCTACGTGTGCGTCCAGGCGTTCGCACCGGGGCGTGCTCCCGCCCTCGCTCCTCGTGCTCCACCCAAGCCCCCTTCCATGTCCGCATGGCCGCCTTCGGACGCGCCACAAGCCCACGCCCTCCGCGCGCTCGAGCCTGCACCGCAGGATGCGGCTCCTCCACCTGATGCGGCCGCCTTGTCTGTCCGTTTCTCGGTGGAGCCGCCTCCACATCGCGGCATCGACCCTCCCAGGGGGGCACCCACGCCTTACGACGAGAGCGATGACGACGCGCCTGCGGCGCTCTCCATCGTGCAGCACGAGGACGATGACGTTGACTGGCCGGCCTTTCGGACCACCCCGTGGATTCCGTCCATCAACGCGTCTGCCAGCAACTCCAACTGAGCATCGAGTTCCACATCGCCGCCAATCACCGGTGCCAACATGTGTGGGCCTCAGTATATGCATTAGACTTCAACAGTGACTTAGAACTTTCAATTCCTGACTCCTTAGCCTATAGCTTGTTCCAGGCCAACGCCCGAGCGGGGATCCGCAACTAGTTGGACAGGGAAAGGTCCCATTGGGCCTGTAACTATCTGTATGCTTTAGGGTTAGGGCTTTCTGGCTTGCATGCCTGATCTGGCACCTCACCTCTTCGGGGTGAGGTGGTGTCACGGAGACACAGACTTTTCCCCCCCTGGGGGAGGGAGCCCTGGTCTTTCTGTCACCCCTCGACCCCAGGTGCCAGGTCAACTCCGTCATCAGTGGTGGGGAAAATAAAACCCCTGTATTTTATTTTCATGCATCTTAGACTGTGAAACCACCCGAGCATCTCGTCCCAGCTTCACAGAGTTTGTGGAGACTGATAACACGCGTATATCCCACCGTTGTCGTATATACCCACCGTTATTTCACCGTCTCTGTTAAGGTGGTGCGCCCCATGGGTGCGGTGTCGGTCTTCGCCGCGGGAGGTCTATAATGTGATTTTGGGCTTGGCCACGCATCACGGCTGACGGGCGACGCATTTCTTTGTTACGGCGAGGCCACTCCTCGGAGCCGATTGCCGGGATTCGATCACCCCGACACCGAGCAGAACCGCGATACTTGTTGCGAAACCGACATGGACCGTTTCCGCCTTCACAGTCACGCGTATGGCCATCCTGAATTGCGACATTTTGATCTCCGCTGATTTCGCGACCGACACGCACCCCGCCTAGCACGAGCGAGGTTTTAGGTTTCAACTCTCGGTTATGATTTTATTCTATATTCAGTTTCCCGTTCTTATCACTGTATTCTGAAACTCTATATCGGAGACCCGTAGTATATCGGTACACCGTGGGCGACACCCCCGACCCCCCACCCATAAGGAATTACGGCCAAGTTTTACCCCCCCGATATTAATTTTCAGACCTTTCATCGATTGGCTCTGCGTAGATCGCAAACAAACCACCTGTCACGTCAGCGAACACCATCGAACATCATCGAACTCATCCGCTCTACATTAAATACTCATTCGATACGCCATGTGTCGATCGTCGCTCTATTTTTACTTGACCCCCTGTTTCCAAACGTAACCAGGATGTGGAGACGTTGTCCACGTCGGAAAGTTTTTTTCCCCCCTATATAAAACTATAAACCTGTCTACGGGGTAACGTATGTCGCAAGGTCACAATGTGAACTTAGCGTTTCAAAACGTCTCTCGCAGCTCATCAAACGACCTGTCGTCTGTGGACATGCATGATCTCTCGTATTATTTACGTGCAATTCGTTAAGACGATATATATATATATATATTTACCTGAGCTTTATAGATGGAGCTTTATGGTAGCCTAGTACTCACGAATAGCCAGTCTTTGCGCAAAGAGCAATACGGTGTACAAAGTGCGCTTGCGTTTTTCATCACATAAATCTCAAGTGTTCTCAAACGAAGGCTCTTCGCTGAGTAAGCCTTGCTGACCAAGATATGTGCCGCGTTCCCTATCTCTATAGAGGGTGCGAATAATTGTTGTTCAGCGAAACAGCAGCGCTTGGATATTTTCGGCGCCTGCAGCTCAGGCTTACCAATATATATAGAGACGCTTTGACCGCTATTACTCAGCAAAGGAGCCGCGTTGCTCCCACCCGCGTCTATGGACGCGTCCTTTTAAAAGATAATATCGTTTTGGTTTCTCTCACAAACACTTTGAGGTTATCGCACTCGCACCACACGCGTTTGTGCACATATTATCTCGCAGCCACGCCGCATATTATCTTGCTTCCAACCGGGCGCCTTCGCGTATCACATATAGCGTGTACTGCGCGTCTTCCTTACCCTCGCCACGACTTGGAGTTTTAAACATGTTCTCTGGAAGCGAATGATCATTTTGATATTCTTTTGTACTAAACGCGTCTTGCGTTGGAAAATGGACGAACATGACTGAGTTTACACCCGACTTCACGAACGAAAAGAGACCTCTCCACTTTCAACGTGCAAAAGCCTCGCGTCCAAGGCTGCTTCCTCCAATGAAACAGTGTGCGTGAACGAAATAAAGATCTCATCTCGCATCACTTCTTGGAATACGCGCGCTCCTTTGGAAGAAGTTGTACAGGTAATGCGCGCTTCTTTTCTCGTCATTCGTTTCCCGCGCGCTGCACAGTACGTTCACACGGCAGTAATTTGAAGGCTTTGATTCAAGCGAAAAGTCAACGTAGACTGTTCGCCCATTATCTTACTTATGTACTTGGCTTCAAACCTTGATCATAAACTTCCGGCAGTGGAGAAGTTTAAGACATGCCGTGAATTCACTGGCGACGGCGATACCGCTTCATGTGTTGCAGGTCAATTTGAGTGAACGAAACTCTGAAGAGTAGAAAGTTAAAACATCGCCGCGACGATTGTGGTAAGTGCCCAGCGCTCGACAAGCCGGTGTTATATGTGCCCTGCGTGTGGCAAGCCGGCGTTGTAAGTGCCCTGCGTGTGGCAAGCCGGCGTTGTAAGTGCCCAGCGCTCGACAAACCGGCGTTGTATGTGCCCAGCGCTGGGCAATCCGGCGTTCTAAGTGCCCAGCGTTGGGCAAGCCGGCGTTCAATGTGCCCAGCGCTGCGCAAGCCGGTGTTATATGTGCCCAGCGCTGGGCAAGCCGGCGTTGTATGTGCCCAGCGCTGGGCAAGCCGGTGTTGGATGTGCCCAGCGCTGGGCAATCCGGCGTTCTATGTGCCCAGCGTTGGGCAAGCCGGTGTTATATGTGCCTAGCGCTGGGCAAGCCGGCGTTGGACGTGCCCAGCGCTGGGCAAGCCGGTGTTATACGTGCCCAGCATTGGACAAGCCGGCGTTGTATGTGCCCATCGCTGGGCAAGCCGGCGTTCTAAGTGCCCAGCGTTGGGCAAGCCGGCGTTGGATGTGCCCAGCGCTGGGCAAGCCGGCGTTGGATGTGCAGAGCGTTGGGCAATCCGGCGTTCTAAGTGCCCAGCGCTGGGCAAGCCGGTGTTGGGCAGCACAGTACGGGCAAGCCAGCTGAATACTGGCTGAATATGCGACGCGAGCCTGCTGAGTCACGGAGTGTCACCCGAGATGCGACGCGAGCCTGCTGAGTCACGGAGTGCCACCCGAGATGCGACGCGAGCCTGCTGAGTCACGGAGTGTCACCCGAGATGCGACGCGAGCCTGCTGAGTCACGGAGTGCCACCCGAGATGGGCACATACAACGCACAAACATTCAGTTTCTTGCACAAACTTTCTCTAATTTTGGTCCACTGGGGCGGTAACAACATTCTGGGATGCGCACTTTTCTGCAGCGCGAGGAGCTTCACCTTCGTCCACGTCCTCGGCGCGCACCACTGCGGGGATTTGGCATGCCCGCACTTTCTCCAAAGAAACATGGCCCCACCTGCGTGCCCTAAGTTTCATGGTGCCGGCGTGCCCTAAGTTTCTAAGTTTCATGGTGCTGGCAATGGTTGGAGATTTGTTGGAACCAGTGACTTACCCCTTTACTCCCAAGGAGCAGGACGTGGTTGGGCTCGTTGACTTCATGGTCGCATCCTTTGGGGTAGTCAGACGCCAACCCATATTCGTCCCCATAAAAGCAACGAACACCGTCGGCAAGTCGAATCAGGACCATCTCGACGCCATGGGGGTACCACTTGTCCTTATGTTGTGGCCCCGTATATCGAATAAGGGGCACACCACTGGCACCTGCATATTCGCACCCAAGCCTCACCCACCCCAAGCAACGCTGAACGAACAGCGATTGTGTGTCAACCCATATTCCAGGAAAACACAGCACCGCTGTTTATGCTACATCAGGAATTTTAGCGCAAAAGATGCATGCGCTCACATGGCTGAGGGTAAGTAAGCTCTAGATACCTGGGTGGAGCAGGTCGTACGCTCCAGGTATTGGACAGGTCGAGGTCGTCAATATGGCGTCGCACTTCACGTAGTGCACGCCCTCAATAACCACGATGAAAGGATCCCGTGCAGGGGATCCAATCCGGAGCGCACTGGCTGCGAGCTCCATTTGCCTACCAAGGTGCTCCTGCGCGGGCCTGCTCCGCGAATTGGCGTACGTGACCACAGGAGTCACACACACTCTCTCCGGTAAATTTGGGTACAAACCCGGCGGGTTCGCAAATTGCCTAAATAGTCTCTGTGCCACAGAGGCTATGTCAACATTGTTCTCTTGGCAGAACTTGTTGACCAAGAAACAGACGTCGTCGAACGCGACTGTCTCAGGGTGCATGGCATATTGCCGTTGGAGGAAGGTTGGAGTCCTGGGTTGGGTAAAAGATATTCCAGCAGGGGGCATTTCGTTTAAATTATGCCAACAGTATTTTAAATTTCTGAATGCGTGTATTTAGGGCAAAAAAAGAGATTCCGCTTTTGTAAGAGATAGAGGTGCTCCTCCCTCGTGAGCGTCAGCGACAGCTCATCATCGGAGCATATTTTGAAACATGAAACAATTATACAATTCGAATTTTTTTTCCAGACGTGAGACGAGGTAATCACGACATGATGCCAAATCTGATGCACCGAGTGAGTTGATGACGCGTGGACGAACATGGCACGGGCGCATTACTTTTCTTGGAATGTGATCTTGTCAAAGAGTGATTGTCGCGATTCAGACCCAAGACACGAGAGTGACACGAGGCACACGAATGTGCCTCAGATCGGTGACGGGGTGACATCGATGGAGGTGGAAAGAAAAGTAATATCGGGTGACAATAACCAGGCCGCGATTCCTTATGCACACGCCAGGCCTGTCGCGAGGGTCCCTGGCGGCCACTTCGAGGGCCGTGTAGAAATGGGCCCGTATTTTTCATCACCCCGGGGTTGTCATCATTTCATTCCATTCGCATTCGGGAAGGTATGTGCAAGACCCCGCCCTCGTCAACCGTCTAGATATTCCACCGTGGGCGACACCCCCACCCTACAGTAATCACTCGGTGTTAAGGAACTCCTATGCTAAGGAACCGGCCAGCGTTTTCCCAAACTCCGTCATATTTAATACATCGCCCCCATATCCAATAACTCTATGTAAAAACTAAAAATACGTTGGCGTGAATTTCCTGTTTTCTTAAAGGTGAGTGATTACTGTACATGGTGCCACCCCTCTTCGACGATGATATATATTTTCCTATCGCCAATTTTTGCAGATTTGGAATCCCCAATGTCGATCATGTGGGGGTAAAGCACATCACTTCTTCGGAATACCCACTCGCATGGATCACCATGTGCACTGATGGAAACACCGAAATGCTTCCAGTATAATTATATTGTTGATATAATTATGCGCGCTCAAGGTGCAAGTCCAACACATAGCGCCCTACGCCTTAGCGCTATGTCATCAGATCAGTTCAAGTCCCGTCTGGATCTCGTCGGGAGGTTGTTGCCCGATATAATTATATTGTCTGATCAACAATATAATTATACTTGAAGCATTTCGGTGTTTCCATCATGCACCTCCAACCGCGCCTCCCCCCCCAACATGTCGCCACCCCTCTTCGAGCATGATCAACTTTTCATATCGCAATTCTTATTGCATATTTGGACTCCCCGATGTCGATAATGTGGGGGTAGAGCATATCACTTTTTCGGAATACCCACTCGCATGGATCACCATGTGCACCTCCAACCGCGCCTAATGCCCCCCTTCCCCCATGTCGCCACCCCTCTTCGAGCATGATCAACTTTTCATATCGCAATTTTTATTGCATATTTGGACTCCCCGATGTCGATAATGTGGGGGTAGAGCATAAGTGACGGAAAACTCACTGGCGAAAACTCATGCACATCCCCACTATGACCCTTGGCGGAGCTCAAAATGGTCTATAATTATACCCTACCTTTGGCCGACCATAACTTTTGATTCGTTGAGAATCTCCTTAAATTTTAATGCAGTTTCTGGATCAGCGTCTTGAATGGATGACTTTTTTGTGACCACCGGAACGTATACTCATGTGAGCACGCCGCGAGCATGGGCGAGCGTCAGGTGCCAGTCCGACTTTTTGGAGCGGGCGCGAGACCCACGGGGGTGATGGAACGCATGCTTCGGGAGAATGATGGCGGTGTCATGTACACGGCCTTTCGGGACATGGTAAATGTGGGCACGAGGCTCAGAGTGGAAGGGATTTCCGGAGACCTTGTGAAGACACTCCCCAGGATAATGTGGGGTAGAGCTAAGCGGTATAGGTCACATAGCTGGGATGCCCCGACACTTTTCAAAGACACGGGGGTCATTAACACCATGGAGGAACTTTTCTCTAGGAAGGAAAGACAATATGCCTCGGATGGGAGTCTCAATGATAGTAGAGCGGGGTGCGCTGTGGTAACAGAGGACGAATCGTTTATGATGTCGGCTATACCAGGGGAACAATCGGTCCCAAGGGCGGAGGCATACGGGTTACTTTTGGCTTTACTCTGGCAAGACTTGGGGACGGACATCACGGTACACACCGATTCCAAGAACACCATAGATAATGTGCGGAAAATCAGATTCGATAAAGGAAGGGACCCTAGGCTCTGGAGGAAGATGGAGAATTACGCCTTGTACTCCCTCATAGCAGCCATCATTGACATGAGGGAAGGCAGAGGAGTGGTGACCAATGTGGTACACGTTAAGTCACACACAAGGAGAGATGACTTGCCGAGTGTGATGAATGTTTCGGCGGATAGACGGGCCAAGGAAGCTAGAGATTACTCGTGCCTTCTGCGGGAGCCATACCGTTACCTCCCAAAATACTACGTGGTAAGTGACACTGAAGGAGTGAGCAACATAAAGACCACATACACCCATGCACTTTGGTACTATGACATGGATGAATATTTGCTCCGGTCAGCCTTCCGGAAAGCGGGCCCGAGCCAACACATTAAGTTTCTAGAGCAGGAAGGTTCGTGGGTGCAGGCATCCAAGCTTAGGAGAGGGAAAGGTTCGCAGCACAAGAATAACATCTTTGCAGCAAAGTTGGGGGTGGGCAGTTTGCCCACCCCTAGAAACATTCAAGTTACCAACGACAGACACTTTCCGGATCTCTATCCGGGATATGCTTGCCCTCTGCATGTGCAGGACGAAGAGGTTGCGAACGAACACCACATCTTTTGTAAATGTCCGGCCATGGCGGGAGTGTACGAGGAAGGTGCCAACCGATTAGCAGACAAGATTGACGGGCTTCTGCCGCCGAACAGGCCTGCTAGCACGACAAGAACCATGATCAAGGGCATGCTACTGCCGTCGCAAAGGAAGGACTTTTTGTACGGTAAAGTTCCAGAGGAATTAAGACGTTGGTTGGTATCTAACATCGGTCAGGCAAGCTCGGACAAGTTGAAGGGAAGGATTAGACCTTTGGTCCGGGATTTCTTTTTCGACATTTGGTGCTCATATACTGCTAAGATTGTGGAAGGAGGGCACGACTTCGCTAGCCGGCTTCGGAAGAGGTACGAGATTAAGGTTGCGGACCTGAAGAGGTATGGCAGAAATATTCCACGAGGCAACGGGTTTCCAATGGCAGTTGCGGGTTGCCCGGAGGAGACGGAACACAGGGGTGGACAGTGAGCACCGTCGCTCAAGGGGACTCGGCCTTGACTTGCACTCGTTGGATTTCCTCTGCCCACCATTGACGAACTTGATCATTTTTGCATCTCTAGACATTGGCATGCATCTTACTCGTATCACATAGCAATCTCAAACTGAACCGAAAGGTGAGGGGCATTATGGGACGACTTGCGGGTCACTAAATGATAGGGCAACTTTAACTCAGTTCACCCCCCTTTTCTCCCGGTGCATTCTGTCCCCCCCGATGGTTCGGCGCGCACCCATTGACACTGGTATTGCCATAGGTTAACGCTGGTTTTGGTGTGCCCGACTTGGGGGGGTGGGGGTGGTGGTGCAGGAGGAGTGCGGGGAGCGGAGGGTGACGGTCATGGAGTGCGCGGAGGCTACTTGTTAGGATTTGTAGATTGTCTCGATCATTGAGTTAGGAGTGGTTGTCCTGGCGATCTTCAAGAACTAGTTCAGGTTGAGTTGATGCGTGTCTGTCTGATAGTGACTTTTGGGACATGGACTGCCCTTAATCGTTCGGTAGCCGGGGCCCGCCTTGGGGCTCCCGGGGTAAATTAATTTAAGTCAGGTGCCAGTCCGATGTGGCAAGATAACAGGAGCAGGAGCAGGAACAGGAGTGGGAGCCCGGATCAAAAGGGCTCGAGTCGGAGTGGCAATTGGAAATGCCAAAATCTAATCGTAATGTCAAATGTGGCTCTGTTGTCTGTAGCCGCCATCGCCAGCCGCAGCCGAAGCCGATTAGAAAACTGTCATCAGTCATCGCGGCGATGACCAGATCGAGGATGATCGGGGACGTGGAAATGCCGGCCAAACCGGCCGCGGCCGGTCATGCTCAGTTCAATGGACCGTCGCGTGTCACTGTCGCGCGTGTCACGGTCGGGTGAAACGCAAGCGGGGCTCTAGCGCAAGCGAAGGAGCTTCAGTTACTGCTTGCTTTTTAAACTTTCACCGTACTCTACTGCTTGATTGAAATACTCAGTTTTATACATCATGTATTGGCTTCGACGCGCCCGTACCGATACGTCAGATTAGAGATTTCCTCGCTTGGCGCGGTGGGGGCGAGCGAAAGCAGAGTCACAGTCAATTCTGTATTTTTGGTCGTATGATATGATAACTGAGACCTTTGCTTCGAGTATCCCGCTTTATCTTTGGATAATGGAAGGATGTCAGGAAGAATGTGGTGCCGCAAGTCTGACAATGCTTGGACAGCGGCCATCGCTGGGTTGCTGCAAGCTTGCCTGAGGGCACTCGTTTTCCAACACGTTTTCTGACGGGTTGAGACTGGTGTCCGTGGCTGAAATCATCCTCAAAGCGAAAGTCTGTGACCAGAAGGGAGTGCCCTTTTTCACGGAACCATGAGTGACGACCGGACCTTGTCGGGAACCGTTTCTAGAATACAAAAAGGCCTACGCACGGTTGCCATTTTTAAGAAACACGCGGAAGATCACGTGGACAGACTCCTACAATGTCTGCGGAAGGTTATTCACATGTTCGACTACTTTGTCCAGCATCAGGTGAAATAGTCTGTACGACTCTAACCATTGGGACTGCCATAAGCAAGGGCGGATTCGGGACGAGAATTGCAGAGTCATGGGCCCACCACAGTTGAGGCGTGTATCGTCAAGGAGGTGCTGAATTTGCGGTTGCACTGCGGAGGAGCGTTGTGGAACCAATAACGCCTGACTGATGAGCGACAAATGAGCGACTGATAAGCGTCACGGAATGGAGGATGTAATACTGACGAGAGTTGTGGAGACTCGCATGTACGGTACCTGATCGTTGTGGCGTCCAGGTTGCACCGCACCGTTGTAATACTGACGAGCAGCGTGGGCATTTTGGCAGGGAAATAAACAATATTTGGACAAGTTCGATCTGTCAGGCGTGTGCAACTCAATCGACGGGTCCATCATCAGCTCTAATGTGACTCCAGAGCTCTGTCGGTTTCTGCACAGGAAATGCTGGGAGCTCCATGCTCAATACGGGCTTTCCGACAAAGCGGAAGCAGTGCTACAATATACCATATCAGTTCTTCGACGCTTGGGTTTCGAACACAAAAGCTACACGCTGTGGTACGACATCCACACGTACAGCGGGAGAGGGTTTGAGCAGCAAATCCACGCACTCCATGACTCAGAGGGAGGACTCATCCAGCTTGCCAAGCGTACTGTTCCTCTGTCTCGCAAGTTTTGTTTTGTCTGAGCTGTCCTGATTACCTTAGTCGTGAGTCGCATTCTTACACTTCGCGCATACATTTTCAACTTCTCTTCACTTGTATCAGGTTTTGATACAACGGAGCATGGACAGAGGTTTCTAACGCCAGCAAAGCGTGGTCACCTGGGGTTTGGATGTGGACACGCCATGGAGAAGAGTAACCTGGCAGCTGAGTGCGGCATGCCCCGGAGTGTGGCCATCTCGGGTTTGATGTGGACTTGCCATGAGTTGTGGTTACAGGGGTCGGAGGTGGACATGCCTAGGGTTGCGGTCACCTGAGGCCTGGAAGTGCACATAGCTTGGTATGTGGCTAGGGATGTAGATATGGCTTGCAGTGTGATCACCCGATTGTATGATGCGGACGTTCCACGGGCTGCGGTCGCCTGGAGGTTGAATATGGATATGCAATCGAACGTGAGAACCTTGGGTTTGATGGGGGCATGCCATCGAGCATGGTTACCTGAGCGTTGGATGTGGACAAGCCATGGAGCGCGGTCACGTGAAGACTACCTGGGGACTTGCCCAGCAGTGTGTCTGCCCTGGGCTCCCAGAGGGCGTGCTGAGGAGGCTATCCAGCACAAGTGCAGCTGAGTGAGCAAGTCACCTGGGAGTTGATAGACGTATGTTGTGGCCAGGGTTGCTACGCTCGTTCGTTGCATCGGCAATCACTTACCTGCGGAGCGACTCATTCCATTATTATCACGTTGGGACCTTGGGTGGGATGGATGGTTCCGGTTCATCTGCCGCAGGCTGCAACAGGCCCTGGCCAATATCCTGGTCACCTTCGGGAAGCACGACCAGGCGGACACACTCTTCCAGAGAGTGATCGATCAGGCGACTGCGCGGAACCTGTTGGACGTGCAGGTTGTCACGCTGACGCAGTTCGCGACGTCGTTGAACGACCGCGGCAAGCACCAGGAGGCGCTGCGGCTCTCCGAGCAGGCTCTCCACGTGGCGCAGGGAGTGGCTGCGGACCTCGCAGCTTTCGAGGAGCAGCGCATTCTGTGCTACCACGAAGAGCCAGAGGACCTGGAGAGGTCTTTCCAGAACGCCTTGGCGGACGTGCGGCAATCCCTTGCCACGGCGGCGCTCGAAGGGCAAAGGTGTGAGTGATGCGAGCGGCGCGCCACACCCACGTGGCAGCTTCCCTGAAACATGGCACCAGCCGCTTCTGATGCAGCGCCAGATGCGCCCTTCGCCCCTCGGTTCAGGGCATGTGAACCCTCCGCCTGCCCCTTTTGTTCACCGATGACGCACGATGATGGGTGCCTCTCGCGGAGCGCCCGAGGTACGTTCAGTGGAGGTGGATGTGGCGTGAGGTGGAAAATGTGCGGTAACATATTCGGGAGTAAAATATTTGGGAGCAGGCCGAGAAAAAGGTGTGGGCGGATAGGGGACTGCCCGGCACGCCTTTCGACTTTTTGAGCAGCCTTTTGTGCTGGTGCGGTGCACCTGGGCGTGGTGACAGGGAGGAAGACGCTCTGATGCATCTCGAGCACGCTCTCCTCGAGGAGGAGAGAGCGCACGGCGAATACCACATCAGGGTACCCTGCTGTCATCCTCACTCTTGCCAATGAAAGCACCGCCTCCATGTCCTAGATAGGAATACGAGGTACTGCTGCGTCGGTGCTGATTGCAACAGGCAGGTCCATGTGATAATGTTGGGACCGGCCTTGTCAAGCTTGGTCCTGCTATTCACACGCTCAGCTTTTGGAGCTGGAAGAAAGCCATCTTGCTCCCCGACGTCCATGAGACCGGCCAAAGGAGATTCATGACGGTGCCCCATCAGCGACCTACCTGCTGCGTACATGTTAGCTCGGGAACTATACCACAGATAACCGCAGAACCTCCAGCAGGCAGAAAGCATGGCGTCACCAGTGCAGGCAGCCTCCACACATCTGAATGGATGCATGCCCTCTCGAGTTCCACGGACGTGAGTGGATGCATAGCGCAAGCGTCGCAGACAGGTTGTATTCCCTACGTAGATGGTTGACCCAGTCGCTAAAGCGTCGTGGCTGTCACGGTCGCTGCGTCATGCTGTGGCAGGTGTGCGCCATTTTGGCAAAGATGGCGGAGCTGCACTTCCAGCTTGGTTCATGGAAGAAGGGCCGTGAGCTGGGCATTCGCTGTGTCCGCATCCTCTCCCAGAACTCCCCGGAGGAGCGTCTGCAGTGCCACATCGACCTGGAGTGCCTCGCCATGCGACTAGAAGTGTGCATGGTGAATCGCGATGAGCTTGGCATCGACACTAGCCCGAAACGTGACCGGAAGGGCATCCAGTCTCCAAACCCCTCCCCGACAGCGCGCCCGAGGGCGAACGTCAGCGCACTTGTGGTACGTTTTCAAAACCCTCATGAAGAGCGCGCCCCAACATGAATGCATCTGCGTTTCCGGCGCACCTCCAAATCCTGCACCCCTGAGGGGTGACCCATTGGCCTTCTTAGCGCATTCGTGACGCATTCCTTCGCCCCTGCCACCACCGCCTTGGACTCTGGACCCCGGTGATGACTTCCGGTGCGAGGCTCCGAAACACAATTCTTGTGAACACGTGAAGGTTTTGTGATACCTCCGCCCTAAACTCACGCACGTTCAGAGCTCTTCCTTTGGTTTCAGCTGGCAGCAGGCACACGCTGGCTGTCCCTGTGCGCTCCAGCTCTCGTACAAACGGGCTTGGGGGCGACTTGCACCTGCTGACGTGTTCAGTGCGCCAGTTGCGCGCGCGATATTGCAAATGTCGGGGATAAGTGCGAGCCAAATGCTGCATGCCAAACTCGTCTCCACTGAACTCAATTCCCCGGCTGTGGAGGGTGCTTGGCAGGAGGAAAAGCAGAAAAAACAGAAAAAACACGAAGACATTCCGGAGCTGACGGGAAAGAGCATCCGCGAGCGCTGGGCGAATGTGTGGGACTACTCCATCCCCAGCGATGATCGGGTGAGAGCCGGCTGCGAGCTCCCAGCATTGCCGGCGGCCTCCGTGTTGATACTTTTGCCCACGGCTGCGTTGAAACTTGACACGTGCTCGCGCTCCGCCACAGTGCTGCTTGAGGGCGGCGACCCGCCATGTGCCCTTAGCCAGCCATATCCTGGAACGAGGGCTGAAACTGAGGACGTGTTGAAACTGCGCCACAGAACAAGATCGGAATCGATTGTAGACTGGTGGATGACACGGGCAAGATTTCAACGGTGCGATCCACTCAGGGTTTTGTTTGCACGACTCCGGCACTTGAGCTACATCTGTGCAAGGCCTCCTGATGGAGAGCTGCGCTGTGGAACACAGGCCATGGGTACGTTGCGGTTGAAGGAGGCGGAGACTGAGAACAGCCCGCGATGGTCGTGCATCCACGCCCTGTGCGTCTACCGCGAGGGGCTCGCCCTTGACCTTTTTACCTACTTTGAAGGTACCTCCTGCTGCCACCCCTCTCCACTCCGAGCTCAACTGCTACACTGTGCACGCGGTGTTCCAAACTCGACAAATCCGAATCTCGGTCGTATTCGTACCACTTTTCTTGCATGGCATCTCGGCTTATGTGCCATCGATCGGGAACATTCAATTTCGACAAATGCTCGCTGCGGCAGTTGTCACAACTAGGCGCCAGGAGACAAAATGAAATCGTGGTTTCCTCCGAGAGCACTCACTTTTGATTCCTGCGACAAATCGCTCCTGTTTTTTTCCGAAGGCAGAGCCTGGCCCGCATGTCAAATCCAACTTTGCAGTCGGAATATGCCATTGAATGTGAGATACGCGATCAAGCCGCGCGCGACCCGACATCATTTGTGTATCGTGGAGGCCTCAGAAAAAATCTTCACTGCGTAATGGTCGCGTGAAACTCGCCCACCTGGTCTTCTAGATCAAGCCTAATCTATGGCATCCCTGGCTCCGATCCATATGGGCATCAGGTATCCTCCACAGCTGAGAGGCTGACTGTGGTGTGTGAGAGCCACGGGGGGGTACTGATAGGCTGACTGTGGTGTGTGAGAGCCACGGGGGGTACTGATAGGCTGACTGTGGTGTGTGAGAGCCACGGGGGGGTACTGAGAGGCTGACTGTGGTCTGCGCAGCTGTCACTGAGATTGAGATCGGAGGGCCACGAGGGCAGGCTGGCGTTTGAGGACCCCGGAGGGGGTGGGCCGACAGAGATAGGGTGGCTGAGATTGAGACTGAGATCTGAAGGCCACAAGGGTAGGCTGGCGCTTGAGAACGAACGGGAGGAGGGGGGATGGGGGGGTTGGGCTTTACAGAGATGAATTATAAGGTGATTCGGGCGCATTTCCGGGTGGACCCTGAGCTGGCGACCATGAAGAACCCGGAGATTCTGCTGCAGTGGATGCACTCGTCGCTGTTCTGGATGGTTCCTGTGCTCGCCCGCCGGGCCAGCCCCCGCGGCCCGGGTGCTGCCCGGGCAGCCCTACAGAAACATAAGGACGAAAAGGACAATAACAGGGGCGGTCAACCGCAGGAGGGCATATTGTGTGTGATAACCATGCACGTGTGCCGCATCGTGTGCCGCAAGGAGGTTGCCCTGCGGCCGGATGAGCAGGAGCTCGTGCGCGTCACCCTCAGCAAAGCCATGAAGGTGGGATATAGGGCTCGGCGTCGGGATTCCCACTGCGGCGATGTATAGTCCCCTTTACTTATAGATGCATTCTAAAAACAGTGCTGGGATATCCTCTCAACCTGTACTAAAACGCGTACTGGGATGGATATCTCCACGATCCGTCCTTTAACAAGGAGATATCGGACAGCTCGTGATCGCATGACCAGAAGTGAGCACCAGTCTCTGCGCTCTAGAGTATAGCAGCAGTGCCTAGGAGGTCCATTTCAGACTCTCTCTCTCTCTCTCTCTCTCTCTCCATACTCCCGTAACCTAGGGGCGTATGGCTGCAAGTGCCCCCAGATCTGGGCGTGTTGGAGCTTCAGAATGCCGGCTTCCGGAATCGCCCCATATCAGACAGGGGATGATTGGCTGAGCTGGGGGTTTTTGCGCAGGCGCCCTTCTCGCTGTCCACTCCCGTGCTTGAGAGCGGCCCCCCATCCTTCTGGGCCAAGCCTAGTCAGCCCATGTTACAGAAAAAGGTGCGCCACCCTTCAGCTTTCCGAGGGAGCCCCCAATCCCCTTCTGCTGATCCCTCAGGCTACCCCACCTGTGCGAGTCTATACGAATGCTGCAGGCCCAGGCTCCAGCGGCCGGGTCTGCCTTCTTGCAAACCCTGCACCTGAGATATAAGGCATACACGAGGGAGGTCGTATTTCAACCACTTTGTGAGCGCCGGCAGCACAAAGGACATGTCATATGTCCAGTCATATGTGCTGGGGAGCATGTGACGAAAGGGCATCCAGCGCCACGTGCTGGGGAGCATGTGACGAAAGGGCATCCAGCGCCACGTGCTGGGGAGCATGTGACGAAAGGGCATCCAGCGCCACGTGCTGGGGAGCATGTGACGAAAGGGCATCCAGCGCCACGTGCTGGGGAGCATGTGACGAAAGGGCATCCAGCGCCACGTGCTGGGGAGCATGTGACGAAAGGGCATCCAGCGCCACGTGCTGGGGAGCATGTGACGAAAGGGCATCCAGCGCCATGTGCTGGGGAGCATGACATGGCGTGGGCGGCGTGGGACAGGTGATGACATGACGTGGGCGGCGTGGGTCAGGTGATGATATGGCGTGGGCGGCGTGGGACAGGTGATGACATGGCGTGGGCGGCGTGGGACAGGTGATGACATGGCGTGGGCGGCGTGGGACAGGTGATGACATGGCGTGGGCGGCGTGGGACAGATGCAATTTGTGCACGATGATGACCGCATCAACGACAAAATTGACCTCTCCAAGCTGAGTGCGACAAAGCTTCAGGAGGCGGAGCTGGCGCGCAATGTGCACAAGAAGAACTCTGACAACGTGATGGTGGAGAACAGCGAGGAGTCCATGCGGCTGGGCATCACCCACGTGCGGCTTGAAGTGGAGCATTATCCAGGTCCGGGCGTCTCGGGCGCTTGCATGCATCCCCAAGCCTCTGCACGATTCGCCTTTGCGAACATTCCATTGCCAAATACACCGTTTGGGGTTATTCCTCCACGTTCATCGCCACCATCCGCCCCTACGTGGAAGCGCATCCTCCGCGGTTGCAGCATCTTCCCGTCGGTGCCCGCAGAAGATTCTGGTGGGCGAGCGTGAAGTGCGGCAATAATACGACCAGACTTGTGTCTGTTGCGCACATTCAGACACAGGTCACGTCAAAGTCATCTCATCCTTCATCACCATTGGCCTCTTCGATATGGTCGGGGACAATGGGCCTGTCATCCTGTCACAGTGTCCGGCCCACCGTAGCATGGAGTATCCCCAGGCGCAGTCCGCGTGTAAAGCAATGCGCTCGTGCCCGATCCTTCCCACCGAGATGAAGGGAGGGTGAGTTTGGTCTGTTCAGGGTCACAATTGCCGCTATGATGCACCCCCCTGGCGCTGGCGCTGTTGCCCCCCAGGCCTCGTTAGCTCGTTATAGCTTGCAACACATGAAGGCGGGACTTGGGATGAGGCAGGGCTCATTCACAACGTTCTGCTGTACATGTGCACCGAGAACTTCGAGCCTCGACATGTCAAAGTCACCCACGGTGGTTCGTCTCCTCCCTGCAGGCCTCTCCCTTCACCTGCACTGTGGGCTGGGGGAGGGGGCTACCTGAAAGCAGGTCATGCAGAATCTCGAAGGACGGTGGGCGCTGATGGGGCTGAGGCAAAGCAAACGTTAGGGCGAGGGGGGGCTGTAGAGAGGCCTGGAGGAACTTACGGATGATGGGGCTGAGTGAATGCAGGTGATCACGTCAAGATGCAGCTAGATATCCGCAACTCCCAAACCCAACACGCTCTCGAGCACTTCCTCCTGCGCAACCTGCAGATCCAACTGCAGGTGGCAACTGCTCCCAGCTGTCAACTCATCTCCCCTCCGCAAATGCAGCAGAGCAACGAGCGCTGGTGGATTATTGCCGTTACACTGGACGCCGGGTGCTCAGATATTGTGGTTTGGGGTTTGGATGGGAGCGTGGTCGGGAGTGGCGTGCGATTCAGATACTGGTGGAGCAATTTCGGCTCGAGCACGAAGGCAAGGACGAGGAGAGTGCTGACACCGATCAACCTGAGCCGAGCGATGCGGCGGTGGCCAAGCAATCAGAGCCCAGGGATAAGGAAAGCGAGGCGCGCCAAAAAGCTGCTTCATCTGCCAAGCCTAGTGAGGCCGTCGCCAAGGACAACCAGGTGCCTGAGCTGTGTGAAACCCGTCATGTAGCCCAGTCCCCAGCCGCTTGGCCTTGCAGCTGCTACCAGCGCAGGTGGTGGCGTGCGCATGGCAACTCGCTCCGGAACTGTCCGGAGCTCGCACACTGAATGCCAATTTCGCTGCTTTTTGCAAAAGGAAAAAGAAAAGAAAACAAGAGGCACCCTTATTCGGGGTGTGGGGTTCATAGTCCCCACGGCTCTCCTTTTTATCCTCTGTTTCAGTCCGGTTCCCTTCCGGCTGGTTTTTGCTATTCAATCACGCATTTTTTAAAAATCCGTGGTCGAGCCCGCATGTCACGAAGAATGATGCACGGCGTGTGAAGTATGGAAGGAGCTGCGAAACTGTGCCTCGGAGTTAAGGGCTGGAAGGAGCAGCCCTGCGAGGGCTGTTCGCATCCTTTCGGATTGCTCCTGTTTTGTGTCCGTGCTCTGCTCAATGTCCTTCTCATCACGAGCAGTGATCGCTTTGGCTGCTGGATTGTTGTTGCGACCATCACCCGTTTCTGATCAATTACATTTATTGCGTGGCACAGGCTTCCTCGACTACCCCAAATGGCACCAAGGCGCATGCGGAACCCACGAGTGCCAAAGAGGTCGGTCCCGCCACCTCCAGTGTCTACCCCCTCACAGTTCGTTGTATGGAGCATGCTCAAGTGCCTGCAGGCCCAATATCTCCTGGAGCGGCGCGCCTCGGTTGCCCAATGCCTTCGTTCCAGCGCTCCAGGGCTCTCCCCAGCCCACTCGAGCTGCGGCACTTCGCTGCGAGCCCCCCCTGAGTAGCAGCCACGCGCCCTTGCACGCAGGAAACGTCGACGCCTGCGGCCACGGATTCTGCACCTGCGCCGGAGACGGTGCCCAACCTCCAACAGCCGGCGCAGCTGGAGGGACAGGCAGAGGCGGATGCTACAAGACACAAAGGGGCGCCGACGAAGAAGAGGCAGCGGAAGCTGACGGTCCACCCCTTGCAGCTGCAAGCGATGGCACGATTGGACGCCAAGAGGAGAGGGGTGGAGTACGTGGAGCTCGAGGAGTCCACCATAGAGAACATGCAGAGTGTGTACGCGCGAGAAGATTCGACGACGGCGCAAGAGCCCCCTGAGTCTCCCGTGAAGGAGGCGGACCCGGCCAGGGAGGGCCAGCCGCAATTAGACCTGGGCTCACTCGCACTGTACCTCAGCGGGAAGATGGAGATAGAGCCTCAGTCCAAGGCAAGTCCTCGACAGTCTCCGAGGCGCTTCGGCCTGGATGATGTGCCAGGGCCGTGCCACGATTGTGGGTTGATATCTCCACCTGGCATCGGTTTGGCAGATTGCTCGGCAGTGCACCGGCGAGTGAGCCTGTGGGGTTGCCGCCGGGCCATTCCTGCACCACTGGCCCTCCCGGCGACGCTTCTGCAGCACCGTCTGGCGGCAGCGTGACCTCAGACGTGGGAGAATCCGAAGCAGTGAAGCGTCTTCACCGCAGGGCTCATGGACATATGATGCATGGACGACGTAGTGTAGGGAAGGGGGTATTAATGGACGGTTTGATGGAAGGCATCATGGAGGGAGGGAAATGGGAGGATCGATGGACGTTGTTATGGAGGGAAGATTGGATTTTGAGGATGGGGGTATCGGATGATTCGATGGATGGATGGACAGAATGAGGGAAAAGGGGGGCTTGATCAACGGTGTGCATAAGGAAGATGGAATGAGGGGAAGGGGGCCTTGATCAACGGTGTGATATACGGGAGATGGAATGAGGGGAAGGAGGGCTTAATCAACGGTGTGATATAGGGGAGATGGCACGTGAGAAGGGAGGGGTAAAAGGACGGTGTGATGAAAGATCTGACGGATTTCAGGGAGAGAATTTTGATGGACAGTTTGATGGGCAGACGATGGAGTGCGGGAAAGGGATGAAGGTTATGATACACGTTGATAATGATGGATTGCAGGAAGTAGGGTCTTAATGGAGGGTGTGGTGGATAGACGATGAATTTGTGGAATGGTTGGTGGGTGGTATGGTGGACTTTGGAGTGCAAAGGGAGTGCCGGCAAATGGTGGCGCGATGATCGGTGGATTCCAGGGGAATTCAGGGGACGTGTTTGAGGGCGGGCATGCCCTGCAGGTGTCGCCGGAGGAGATGGCAGCGCAAGAGGCCAGGGCGAAGGAAGAGGCAGCAGTGGCGGTGGCGAAGGTGGGGCCTTTCTCTGGATGCACTTCAGGACAATGAACGTGTCATCGTTGCTGCAGTATATTTAGGGTTTTAGGGTTTTAGGGTTGAGGGTTTGTCCCATGATACTCATCATAGATGCGTACGTGATCCTTTCCGCGGCTTTGAGGAGATCGAACAGCACCCCTCCACTTCTCTGCTCCGCTTCCGCGCTCTGATTGGCTCTTGTGATCAATGCCGTTCCCTTGACTATATGCTCCTACGTGGCTGTCAAAGCCCAGCCATCGATGATCGGCGCCTTAATGGGGGATGCCGTTTTGGTGCTGGTACTGTACTACTGTCCAGGACCTGGAGGAGAGGGAGGCCGCAGCGAAGAAGGCCAAAGAGGAGAGGAGGACCGCCATCTTGCAGCGGAGACAAGCAAGTCGGATTTGTGCGCCCCCTTTTGCCTGCCACGTCAGCTCGGATCGCTCGAAGTGGCATGCCTGAAACGGTGCAAGAGGTCGCCCCACAGTCCGCGGTGCGACCCTGGTCATGGCGCACCACAGTCCGCGGTGCGACCCTGGTCATGGCGCACCACAGTCCGCGGGAATGCGGGACTCTCGCCCCCCCATGCGCCAAGCCCACGGGGTGGAATGCGGGACACTCGCCCCACGTTCCGAGCCCACAGGGTGGAATGCGGGACTCTCACCCCACGTTC
>LGRX02016574.1:0-29814 GCA_001247695.2 Cymbomonas tetramitiformis
ACACTCCGCTCAGCACCGTTGATCAATGGACCCCAGCTTGCCCCTGCCAGTGCCCACACTCAGCTCAGCACCTGCTGTGGTAGATCATGCGGCATGGAAAGTGCGGGAGAAGCCTGTGAGCAGGCTCCCCTGCCGCCACTTCCTGCCCCCTCCGTGCAATGCTCACAGGCAGCACCGAGCCGTTGCCCTCCGCTGAATCGGCCGCATGATCTGGATAGCGGGCCAGGCATGAGAGGGCATGAGAGGGTGGCGCGCACCGGATTGCCCGGATCAGGAGGGTCGTAGTCGGAGATCTGAGGGCCCAGCACAAGCCCAGGCCTCAATGCCCGCTACATCTACGGCTGAAAGGAAGCACCGCCGACCGTAGAGTTCTTCTCCTGTGCAGCGCAACGAGCTGTGGCGGCGTGAAGCTCGCTTGCTGCCCTGCTTCTACTCGGAGCGTCCAGCCAGCTTTGGTGACGACGCAAGTATGACATCATGCATGCCGGCAGCGCACTGGCTGACCTGGCCTGAAGCTTTGGTAATGACGCAAGTGTGACATCATGCACGCCGGCAGCGCACTGGCTGACCTGGCCTGAAGCTTTGGTAATGACGCAAGTTTGACATCATGCATGCCGGCAGTGCACTGGCTGACCTGGCCTGAATCTTGGCCTATAGCGATCAAGAAGTCCCAGTCATGATTCTTAAGTTCGGTTGTGGTTGGCTCTACGAAGCGGCCGCCGTTTGAGTAGTTGGCAATGAAAAAGCCGGTGTCCTCCAAAAAAGCCAGCGTCAGGTCCTGCATCCACACCCGCGCATCCGCCCCTAAAGCCAAGGGCAAAGGCCGCCAGACTGTCACAGGTCTCTTTGCCACAGCGCCTCTGACCCCCCTTCAATCAGCATCAGGGGCATTGCTCGAAGAAACCACCCGATGCCCGGCCAATTCCACAACCCCGCACACACCGTGGAGCGCACTAGGCTGGCGGCGCCGACAGAAGTAAGAGAGAGCGCACCGACAGGTAGGGCTCCCCTGAGCCCTGGCCATAGCTCATCATCTCCGGGCCCATCAGCCGCGCCTCCCAGTGGGCTCCCACGCCGGTGGTCACGTCCTCCAAGGGCATGCCTGTGCAGCGTCACGCGCCGCGCCCTTGTCAGCCTGCCCCGCTCGCTAGCACCCCCCGCCTCCAGGGGGGGGCACACAAGCTTCCTCACAGCCTGAGCGCTTGCCCAGACGCCAGCAATAGGCATACAAGGGTAGCACAGACGCAGAGAGCAAGATGTTGCCTTCCCACCATCACCTACTGCGCCACTCCACCATTAGATGCATCACGCTGGGCTGTGATCGAGGGCCACCATCGGCTGCCCCTTACCACGGCGTCCAATGGCACGTCTACGGTAAGCTGCAGAAAAAGCAGAATGTGTAGCGAGCAGGCGGGAGCGAGTGATGATAGGCAGGCTCGGAGCAGCAGCGGGCCATCACCTGCCATGCTGGCGCAGTCATAGTGCTCCCTGCAGGGCATCCAACACCTACTCAGCGCATCCAATGGCATCATCGACGGATGACACATTTGTTTGGCATCACGGCCCGACTGATGCACGCAACAGTCGGTATCACGGCCGCAAGATGACGTCAACACTTGTTGCCACGCTCTTGCGGCTCAGCATGCAACAGTCCCATGGGCTAGGGCCATCGGCAGAGCTCACCCGAAAAGAGATGGGGCAGAACGGGGTCTGATCAATTGAGGGGTGTGCAGAGGGGATGGCGCGATGCCTAAATCAAAGGGAATCCCAGGAGGGAAGCAGGACGTCCTCACATGGATTGGAGGGGCTGCACAACGTCTGTGAGTCTGCAGTCACAGTCGCGGGGAGAGCGCACGGACACACGCACTCTCGGGGCAATACACCACCAGCCCCGCACCTAATCATCTCCAGCACCCTTGGCGATTTCACCAGAGTGATATTCCGGTTGAACTCCTCGTCGTAAACCCAGGCGAATGAATAATTGGAGGGCTGCCTATTCCCGTCGTCGTCAACCATGAAGGCATCCACCTGTGGCGCGCCCCTCGCTTTTCCCTCCACGCTCAACCGTGTGCCATGCCAAAGCACCCCAGAGCTCCTGTATTAGCCACGCGTCATCAAGTCTCACCCCGGCGCTCTCAAACACGGGCAGGCTGTTCTTCAGGCACTCCCACCGTGAAGTGACAAGAGCACTGGATGCGTGTTGCAACAGGCGCTCCCCAACACAGTGAGCCGGGGAGCCTTCGGGACACTGCAAGCCCGTCAGTCTGTTTCAGCCACATAGCAGTGTTCACTTGTAATGCCAAGGCGCGCTGTTATTCATCCAAGAGGACGGCGATGTCACGTGCACTCATCTGCGCACACGCCCGATGGCAGGAATTCGTGCTTTAAGTGACCAGAGGCCTTCTCCCCGGCTTTGACACAATGTGACCATGATGCCGTGATTTTCTGTGCCTCTTCTGACAGTCATGAACAATGGCGCCCACCAAGCGCCAATGCCCAATGCCCTGTGCGCATGCATTTTGGACAGTCGGCGTTGAGGCACAAAACGGCAGAAGGCGCTCACCTTCACAGCTTCAAGCAGGTGTGAGGTCTCATGCAAAGCCAGCCGCCGCGCAGTGGCATTCGTATCCGCCCCCGTCTGAGCACCCACCCCTCCCTCTCCAAGTGTAAGGAGCTTGAACCGCATTCAACACATTCACTTTATGCACATTTCGGGTTCGTACTGGCACCGGCATCAGCCCACATTTGGAGCTTGGAGTGCAGCGACTCGAGCATTCGCACACTGCTACTGGCACCGGCATCAGCCCACATTTGGAGCTTGGAGTGCAGCCACTTGAGCATTCGCACACTGCTACTGGCACCGGCATTGGCTTCAAA
Source organism: Cymbomonas tetramitiformis (assembly GCA_001247695.2). Taxonomy (NCBI): domain Eukaryota; kingdom Viridiplantae; phylum Chlorophyta; class Pyramimonadophyceae; order Pyramimonadales; family Pyramimonadaceae; genus Cymbomonas; species Cymbomonas tetramitiformis. The sequence continues at coordinate 2,878 of LGRX02016574.1, forward strand.
ACAACAATGAGAGGAATAGGGAGCAGCTCCGTGTTGATGAAGGCTTAGTGAGGGGGGAAGGGGGGTAGCGCACTGCAGTATCGATGGAGGCTTAGTGAGGGGGAAGGGGGTAGCGCATTGCAGTATCGATGGAGGCTTAGTGAGGGGGAGAGGGGGTGGCGCACTGCAGTATCGATGGAGGCTTAGTGAGGGGGAAGGGGGTAGCGCACTGCAGTATCGATGGAGGCTTAGTGAGGGGGAAGGGGGGTAGCGCACTGCAGTATCGATGGAGGCTTAGTGAGGGGGGAGGGGGTAGCGCACTGAAGTATCGATGGAGGCTTAGTGAGGGGAGAGGGGGGGTAGCGCACTGCAGTATCGATGGAGGCTGGACACCAGTTGAACTGTCCAAAGGTGCATCGGCCATATGTGTCCCTCTGGTGGCATGCAGCATAAGCTGCGAGGCTCACCCCGTGCCCAACCGCCCTCATCTCAGCTCGCAGTCGGTGGGGCACTTGCGTGTGTCGCGGATGGACGCAGGGGTCCACGTGGACGGCTGCAGCAAGATGCACTGTGCAGCGAGCCTGCCCACCTGAAACGCCGCCTCTCGGGTCCGGATGGGCGGTCATGGCCACTACCAAATCCGCCTGCGGCACACCGTCTCCCCCAGTCAAGCCCACCAGCCCGCAGTGCCCGCACAGGGAGAAAGAAAAGAGTCCACCCCAAGTGCCATTTGGCAGAGGGCGTCATGCATAGAGGGATGGCTCGAGGGCTATCTGGTTGACTGAGTTGAAAAAGAGGTGTAACCATCAGGGCAGTAGAGGCTGGTCGGGACGTGCCTCTGTGAAGTTAGTGGTGTCCAGGAAGCTGAGCTGCGCGAAGGTGGATGTGGACACATCGATCACCCCTAGGACGGGCTTCACTTTCAGAGAATCCTCCACCCACTCCCGCGTCTGCCGCCCAGGCCTTGCACTGCCTCAGCGCACCCGCCACTTCGCACACGACAATCTGAGCAATGCGCCACCGACTGCCGTGGCATCTGCCAGCCTCACCTCAATGCTCTCCACTTCGAGTCCGAATAGAACCCTTTCTCCGCGACCCCCGGGAGCTAGTTACTTGCCAGAAGGTGCCTCCACCTTGCGAGGCGCCCACGTGAGACCGTGCCCCTCACTTCTTGAACAATCTTCTCGTGCACCGCTGACAAGCTCCAACTTATCGAAAGGAAGGTACGAACACAACATCAAAGTGGATGCACGGCGTTACTAAAAAGCAGCACACTCACCCACTCCAGATGGTCTTGGATGAGCCTCAACTTTTCGCCTGCATGCACCAGCAAAGTCAGCACAGTACATCTGCCATTCAAACTTCCCATCCTGGGAGAGCACGCAGGCCAGGGGTTGCTCACAACACTTCTGTAGCGTACCGCGTTTAGGACTGCAACTAAAGTGGACAAACCATTTAAACTCTTTGCAATGTTACATCCATCTGAAATCGATGGGTGTGTCAAATTTCAGCTGTTCTCCACGATCCGTACATATGCTTCACAGGTAATATTAATCCTTGACTACTGTTCACTTGATTTGACTGAATGGTTCTCCGCTCGCAACTTCCACAGTGCAAAGTCAGCTGAGAGGTTAGGGGAAAAAAGAGTAAGGTTTTGACGTGCGTTGCGCACCTGCGCGTTGTGTGTGCGAAATTGCGGTTTTGTCAAACACGGATCGAGTGTGAACATGCTGGCATGTAAATGCAGAGTACAGGACTGTGGGGCAGAGTTCAACAGGAGAGAGAGTCCACATCAGGGAATGTACCCGATATGATATCTTCTTCCTGGCAGGTGTAGATGGAGTTCTGCACCAAGATCTCGTCCCCCTCACGAAGGCACTGCTGAGGGTCTTGGTCTGTGAAGTTAATTTCCCGCACTCCGGAATTAGTGGTTGCAATGTGGCATCCCCTGAGGTGCTCCAGCAAATAGCATATTCTCCTCAGGAGATCCACCGGCTCGCCACCGTCACAGCGCCCTTTGCGCTTAAGTCCGAAGTTTTGAGCGAAAGTGAATGCGTTGTATAGGGTATCGCACGACTAATTAGCCCAAGGCCAGCCGCCCGCAGCTCAATTTCAGGAGGAGGCGTACAGGCGAGGGGTACAGCTTACTTGACGTGATTATCTCCCACTGCGAGGTCATCCTCATCGCAGCTGCAACACACACACCGAACGGCATGAGGCCCGCCGACAAAAGGCAGCCCACCATCATCACAGTGGATATAAGAAACATTCAAGAATAGGGCCGGGCTGTGCCAAGATACTATCGACACACACACACACCTCTAAACCCAGGCAAAGCAGCATGGATGGAAGGATGTACCAATCTCTGCCAAACACGCGAGACTGAGGAACTGCACGCAACTCAATGCGTGCTGAATCCCGGCTATTGGAGTAAGCGATTGCTGCCGGCATGCCCCCCGGTGCCTTCACAGTCGATGAATGGATGACACCAGTTAGTTGATAAATGCAAACCATTTGGCGGATGACGGAAAATGCATGAAAGCAAAAAGTCCCCCCCCCACACACAGGGAGGTTCGGGACACAAAGCAGTGGGCATCCGCTTTCTCCTCAGGCCGGTGCATAAGCAAAAGACTCGCGACATTTCACTAGCCGGTGCAGTATTACTGCACTCTCCCACAACCCGGGGAATGTCGAGGGAGCCAGTTGCAGTGCACCCTGCCGAGGCTCTGTAAAGTCCTGCGAAGCCGGCTGGGTCAGCGTACAAAAGCGCAGCTGGAGGGCACGGGCAGATGTACGGTCGTTTCGGCCCGCGCTGAAATCCGCAGGCGGAGAGGGGTCGCGCAGAAGTTTGCAGATGGAGGGGTCGCGTAGAGGCTACCAGCCGGAGCGTGAATATCAAAGCGCACGCACCTGTGAGACCCAGCTTGTCTGCCTCCTGCACTGGGAGATACCTGTACGATGCAGACGAACACATATGATGAGCAGCCTGCTTGTTGTGCTCCAAGAGGCGGCGGCGGGAGAAGCTGGGAGAAGCAGGAAGAGATATTTTGCTTTTCCCAGTATGGTGTACGGAAAGCAGCGAGTACTGGAACGAATATGAGGGCGCTGAGTGGGCACCACATGTTGGCTGGTATGGCGCATACAGATGTAGAAGAGGTTCCGGCGCTCGCAAGGTTTGCATCGAACTCAGACCAAGTAAGAACACGTTCACTAAAGGCTCTAGGGTTTTTCAAGTCTGCAACGAGTTAAAGTTTTCTCCGGCAGAATGCCTTGTCCTGTTTGGCTTAAGCAGAAATATTTAGCTGCAAAATTTCACTGCTCTCTTCGCAGATACTGGGGCACCGTCATCCAGAAATCGTAACTGAAGCCTGGTCGAGTGACAGTGAAGGCTCACCGGTCGTTAAGGTCACTTGTGTTGCGTTCTTCAAGAGATCGAGCTGCGAGAAGGAGAAACTTATGTGCATTTAGTAATCCGTTGTCGAAGCTCTAGTGTATCTCGCACAGCCAGACGGGAACAGTGCGGCAAGCAGCGAGCTGGCCTAACTACACCTGCCCTGGAGATGTTCAGCTAAAGCGGTTGTTGGAGAAACCGTTAAAAAACCAGTTGTTTGCAAGTGCATCCGCATCTTTATAGGAACGTAAAAGGATTCGGTCACATTGTGCCGGCGGGCCTTGAAAATCACCTCTCAACTTGTTTCGAGGAGCTTGCGTGTCGGCTGTGGTTGAAGGTCTTCGAGGATATTTCTGAGGTCGGATGACCGCATCAGGCTGCTTGAAACGTTCTTGTCCATGACCACAATAGGCGCTACTGCCATAGAAGGTACCAGCGATAAGCAAGAGCAACAAGGACGTGAACGCCGTGTTGCACTTGACCGACCTGTACGCGGCATAAACCGAACTCGTAAGCATTTTAGATCTAGAGCTGCGAAAGATGCAAGCACGAACGTTGTCTACAATCTTTTCCTCTTATGTGTTTCAAAGCTTGCCACCACGAGGACCGAGCGGGAAACGCTAAGGGTGGGAGTCAGCCCTAAACGTTTGAGGAGAGGAGGGGAAAAACTCATGGGATAGAAACAGCGCGGTCACAGCTTCGGCAAACCTTCATGCAAAAATAGTCACATGTCCAGGTTAACTTGCGGAGCGCGGTACTTTGTTCCCGCACAGTTTCTCTCTAAACTCTACTCCAAACCTCGGAAACTATATTGTCGTTAAACTTTCTGGCAAAGGAGACTTCACGTCTCGACATAGTTGCTAAAACTGGTTTGAGTCGCCACAACTCGAGTGATCTAGGCGCTGGACATGGTTCTTAAGAGCCGCAGAGAGAGAGAGAGAGAGAGAGTCAACACGGTCCGCACAATCGTGCACACCAGTTTGGAGTTGTGAGAAGAAAAACAGGAAAACTTTGGCAGCGCTCACCGAGTGTTCATTTCGTTTGGCAGTTATTTCTCACAGACGTTTCCACAAGACACCACGGGTTGAGCGGCGGTGATGAACAAAGGGAGATTTCAACGATCACGTCATACAGTCCGATGCCCTTGGGTAGACGACTTGAGCACGTCACGCTTTTATATGTGTAAAGCACTGGGGAAACATGCCGAGTTGATATGTGGAAGAAACCACAGAGTTTCAGATAACTTGAGGGCGTCCAGCATCGCTATCTTCGATTTTTATGCCTCGTTGCTCCTTTGTTACTGCTCTTTGATCCCGTCACGTATACCTTCAACCTATATGTATATCAGTGAAAGTCCCCACTCAGCTGGAGTTTACGAGTATTGAGACACAACTGATCGGTTGATGAGTGAATAAATAAATGAATAAATAATAGGACAACCTTTTCAGGTTTGAGCTTTGAGGTTATCGTTATGCGACTTTCATGCGACCGGATCCCGCGCCGGATCGCGGATGGGATGGCAGGATGGGATGGGATGGGAGCAGCTCAGCAGCGAGAGATGGACTCAGATGACCCATATCTAACTTCATCACGCGTGTCACAGCGAACGGAGATCGAACAGCGAATGGTTATGTTAGAGAGGCCAGCCGGAAAATCGAAGTCGTCCGATGGTAACTTTTAGGGTATCCAAATGACCGTTAGATCACCCTGATGAAGAATATATATAATACCCCTGTGTGATTTCGAGGGGAAGATTGCCATTTTTAGCGATTTCTACCTCTATGCTGGAGTTGACATTCAGTCCGAGTTCAGTCACGGAGAAGCTGATCTCCCCCCTCCACTGTATGGGGGCCTGCTTCCCTTTGTGTCACCCCTCACTGTGTGTGGCGTGTGTCACTTGTCACAGTGCACCGTCACGTTAGCCTTCCCCGTTTAGACAGTCCGTATGTCTGTCTAGCCAGTTAATGCTATACCGTTCCGAGCACCCAGCACTGTGCATTTTCTGACTGCTTTGTGTACATATATATCTTATATATATCCACCGATTTCACCGTTTCTATAAGGTTATGGGCCCACCACGCCCACTGCGCTGCGCAGGCGTGATGCCGGCAGTCGGTTGTGCGGTTGTGCCACGTGGTCTCCTCTCTTCCGTCGGACGAAAAACGTGCAAGGCGGGTAGCTTGTGTAGAATCGCGTAGAGGCGCCATGACTCCGTACGGTTGAGGTGGACACTTCAGAGTGAGGTTGTGTGACGGGAACCCCAATTATTCCCCATTCGTCGGACGAAAAACGTGCAAGGCGGGTAGCTTGTGTATCAGAGTAGCTTGTGTTATCAGAGTTGTCATCACCGACTCGACCTGACCGCTGTCATCACCGATACGGCTCGACTCCTTTGACTACTTCACTGACCTGATTGTCATCTCCTCTGATCGAGTTCGGTTGTCACATGAGACAGAGCACACTAGCTCATTTCGCATCACACTCAGCATACTAGAACTATATATATTATATCTTCTGTATGTTGAGAGAGGTTCTGAGAGTGCGAAACCCTGAGCGTTGCAGTGCTTCCTGTTTGACCTGTCTGTTTACTGACGTGGGTCTTCTCGCAGGTTTGGCCCCACCACCGACCTTAGGCTAGGAGCCAATTATGGTTGGCTAAACGCTTAGGGAAGCGCCAAGAGGGGCGCGCCAAGTAGAGATCATGGAAGTTAAGTAGGCAAGTAGTGGTGAGTGAGAGGAATCGTCCGTTCCGTTTCAGCGTTTCAATTAACTGGGACAATCCTGGGACGGCCCGATCAACCGTAGGGACCCTAGGCCACGAACACACCCGTGTCAGGCATGCGCCCGGACGAAGCTCGCAGCGTAAACTCGCGCATAGACGTCGGCTCATCAAAAAGCGCGTAGACGCTAGGTCTTCCGTGCGCGGACCACAGCTCAACACCGTCCGCCATGTCGAAGGAAGCGCTGTTGGCGTCGACCTGGGTATGGGGTGCTGATCTCGATGACGCTGAAAATGTTGCTTGTTTGCGAGGTGGAATCCGCGCGTCCGAACTCCGGGCCCTGCATTGGCAGGGTGAGCTGCACCGCTGCGAGAGTGCGAGATCCCTTGCCGAAAGCGTAGATGACCTCGAAGGGCAGGTGGTCATGCAACTGGAGAAATCCGTCCACGCGGTCGTAGGCGCGGTTATCCAGCAGGGCTGTCGGACAATCATTACTCGTGCGCGGCTGAGTGGTGTACAGACGGTCTCCGTTCGCTAGAGGCGAGCGCGCGCCGGAGGCGTCCGTGAGCATGTACCTGACGTCGCCCCCCACGTCGTATTCGTCCGAAATCACGGACACGCACGGCGAGCTGGTGGACGTTGATCGCAGATTGTACTCGTTCGCACTGACGGGAGCGTACCGAGAGTATGTTTGTTGCGACATCCACCGCTGCAAAGAGTAAGGCACGGTCTCCACGTTTAGGTGATAATGGTTCAAATAACCGTTGGATAGACTTTGCGTGGATAGAAACCGATACGGGGTGTCGTAAGCGCGCAAAAAGTACGTCGATGCGTTACCGGGAAATCCGACGTGCTCGCTCTGTTCAGCCAGGATGCGCGGAAAGGTTAAAAGCCAGTTGTTATTAGTAAAGGTGCTGCTGGTCATCAAGTGCTCCGTAAAATGCGCTTGATCCTGCCCGACGTCTTCCCACCAGTTGGCGGTCATGGGGTACCACACGGCGACGTGCTGCGCCATGGGCTGAACGTCGCCCGTTCGAAACGGCGTCGTTACCTCCGCTTGCGACAGGGCGCGGTCAAGCACGAGCAGATTGCAGAACGCCAACAACCCATTCGGGTTGATGCGGTCCAAATTGACGTAAACGCGGGCATCCGTGGAGAAATTGTAGAACGTGACGTCGTCGTCCAGCAGCATATCGGGGGTGCCTTCGACGGCTCCATGTTTTGTGCCGGTTTTACCCTTCACGATAGCGGTGACGTTGGACGCGTCGGGGTTCATGTTGCCCAGATACACATCCAAAGTCGCGTTGGGGTGCACGCAGACGGTGATCATCTGGGCCTTCGCCTGCGCAGCGTTCAAGTCGTTCATTTGGAAGAACCACACCGGGGTCCAGTAGTACCAAAAATTGAATTCGGTGTTTGCGGAGTAGGACGTGGAGAACCGCTTAAAGAACACCTCCATCATGATGCGCTGATTGTGGTTGGCGCCGTTGCCGTAGAACTTGACGTAAAAGCTGCGCGTGTAGCCGTCGTTGTTAGCGCCCGCGTCGGATACTCGAAAATTGTTCGCTTGCGAGGATCCGCCCTTGCCATCGAGCATGGTCCAGAAGCTGAAAGTGAACGAGCGTCCGTTCATCGCTTGGGCCAAACGCGCGCTGGTCCCCGAGGCAAGGATGTTATTGTACCGCGCAGGGTAGAAGTCTTACCGGGCGGGCCGGCCCGGGCCGCAGAAGCTCGCTCCGGGCCGAAAGCGGGCCGAAGGGGCTTTCGCCCCCGGGCCGCACAAAAATATGAGCCGGCCAAACTTCGGCCAAAAATATAGGCACTTTATGCCACTTTTTATCAAACCCCCATACTTAATTTTAAAATTTCGCGCCTGCGGCGGGCATTTTTCTTCCTTGACCATTTTGGCCGAAAGCGGGCCAGCGGAAATATAGTTTACGGGCCGTAAAGAATTTTGGAAGACTTCTACCCTGGTACCGCGGCCAATCGTTGCGGTAACGCTCGGTGCGGTTATGGCCCATCTGGAAGTTGTTGTACGCCGCGTAATTGTTGCTGGTGCTCTGCGCTTTGTACTGCGAGCGCGAGGTGTAGTAGAAGTGGCTGGTCTCGGGGTGAGCGTAGTGCTTGGCGTCTGCCACCGCCGGTGCGATCAACTGACTATCGGCCACTCGATAGGTCGTGAGCGCGTTTGCGCCGTCGGGGTTGTACCACGTCTGGTTGGGCACCTGCACCAGATTCATCAGGCTCATGTACCGGTAATTGGTGGGGCAGGTGGTGGTTCGCGAACACGCGTACGATCCGACGTTGCTACGGCGCATGTAGTTGTGAGTACTGTACGTGTAAGAATATGGATCACGTTGGGTTGTGCCTGACCATAAAAGATTGTATTCGTGATACTGCCCCCGGTAAAAGCTGGGGTTCCAACGAAACGGCGCATTTTGATCACCGACCATGCGATAATACGGATTTTGCTCTCCAGGCTTAAATTCATGTTTTTTGAAATTTTTATTAGGATCTTGACTGTGACTGACGAGCGCCTTCCAGTACGCGGAGATGTAAATTCGTACCGCTCACGTCTTCCCACCAGTTTCGCGTCATGGGCCACCAAGCGATCTGATCAGACGACGATGGATCGAGCGTGACACCTTGACCGCGATTGTAATAACCACTTTCAATCTCTTCACGACTCAGTCCGCGATTGAGCAATAGCACGTTCGTGATGGGACTCTGTCCTTGCACGTAAAATTGCGGGTCCATTCCTAAGCATAAACGACCGACGTCACCCGAAAATTGACTTGGAAAAGTTGTGGATGTGATGGCTGCGCTGATTATTAACTCAAGCTCGGTGGACGTTGGATCCAATCCGCCGACGTAGATCTTCGCGGTAGCTCCACTCACTGTCATGGCCACAAATTGTGCTACCGTTTGCGCACCGTCCAGGTTGTACTGCAACTCGGTGCGCGGGTGCACGTTGACCTCATTCGTATGCGTCCCCGTAGGATTGTGCGTCTCGCGCCCATACCTAAAGGTAAATCTCTGCTGCCCGGTGTTTACCCACTCCATAGAGTAGAATCGATTATCTTCCGTGCGTAGGTGCACTGAATCCCGGAACCAGTGACCGTAATTGTGTCGATTAGTCATAACAGTCCAAAACATGAGCGTAAATTGTTGATTGCGCATCGCATCGGCGATAATTGGTGAGTAACACGAAATCATAACAACGTAATTATCATCAAAAGAGGCGTTTCCAAAACTGCCCATAGAGTTTGTGGAGCCCGTGTCCAAAGGCTGCAGATCGCCCGCGTGATCTCTTGCATGTTTGCTACCGACCAACACGAATTTGGACGTAAGCGGGGAGGCGTAGAACGCGAGGTCCGTGTGCGCAGAGGGTGCGGCGACACTAGCCCTTGTTTCGTACACGCGCATGGAACGCAAACGAAGTTCGTCCGCGTTGTTGGGGCGCATACTTACCAAGATTACGCGCGTCAAAGTCGATTTAAAGCGTACGGTAAGCACGTTACCATCAATTTCATGCTTGGTGGATTCAGCGTCCGCAAAGTTGTCGTGCAAACCATTATCCATCAGTCTCACGCGCACGTTGCGCGGCGTAACCTCGCCCTGTTGTAACGTGAGCTGCACTGATGTGAGGTTGCGCGGCGCGGTCATAAAACGGTACGCATAGCCCGCCAATCCGGTGTCGGCGTTAACCTGTACGCGATGCGGCATGTACTGCTCCAGCGGATCGGCATCAACAAGCAAAGTTGAACAAAGCAAAGTCAGCCCGTCGGCGGACTGCATCTCTGTGCCGTAGACGATCAGCTGATCGCCGTTTGCGAGTAGGTGCCGGTAGCCTACTCCGAGCTCCTGGTGAAAGTAAATGTCGTCCGCAAAACGCAGATTGACGCAGTTACCGTCCGGTACAAAATTTCCCTCGTCTACCGAATTAGCCTCTTGCTCATCAGAGGGATCTACAAGCGCCGGAGACTCGATTAGATATGGATACGCCTTATTGGCGGGTGGAGCGGCGCACCCAAAAACGCGTAGTATTCCTCCGTCGGGGCTATAGAACCCTTCGTACTCTGTTAACACGCTTGCCGCATTCCGCTGGTCCAACCAACGTTCCTCGTCGAAGACTACGCGGAAATCCGTGGTCAGAAGTCCGGCATCACTCAAAGCGAGCACCACGGGCGTGGATTTGAAGGGGCGCGGTATGTCGAATAAACCAGCGCCTACCGGGTCGCCGCTCATAGCGACGCGCACCTTCGTGCTGCGCGGCAGGTAACCAACGTCGTACTGCACCCCGGTCACGTACGACTGGCTGGCGAGCGCCACCCGGTACGTGGTGTTCATGTGCTCGCAGTCCTCGTCCATGGAGATCTCGAAACGAGATGCGGTGGCACCGCAGTGAATGTCGCAGCGGTAATAGCGGGTGAGTCCTTTGCGATTTGGGGCAAGGTCGGTGAAGGCAAACATCTGTTGATACCCGGAGCTCTGGTACCCGACCACCTCGCGCAGGCCGTCGGACGCGCAATCAGCGGATGCGGTCTCCTGCAGGTTGTGGTAACCCGCCCAAACCAAGTTGAGCTGGTCGCCAGGGCACATTTTTAGCTGAAAGTACCCGAAGCTCTCCACGTGCGTCCGGTTGGCACCCACGCGGGCGACTGTGTGCACCAGTTCGCTGCCGCACTCGTCTAGAATGGTGGAAGGCACGTCGTCGGTGGATTGCCACGTCTGATGTTCGACGGGAGCGACGTTAAGCATACCATGATTTTCTCCCGTGCCCCACAGGCGGTAATCGGCGCTCGCGTTGACGACGCGGGCAAAAAATAGCGACCGGTCTCCTGGTTCGTTGCGGGCGATGACATATTCTGACTCAAACCAATTCGGTATGTTTTGATTTACAACGTGGTATGCGGAAGTTCGGTCCTTCACGGTGCGCACCCACCGTTCGGAGAGGTGCGCCCTGGAGCGGGCGATGTCCTCCCACCAATTTTGCTGCATCGGGTACCATGCGACCACGTGAGGAAGTATGTTGGCGGGGATGGAAGAGTTTCCGGTGCCGTCGTTGTACAGCTGCCCTATCTCATCATCGTCTAGTGCACGATCAAAGATAATAATTTGCGTCACAGGTAACTGTGCTGTGTCCATCATATTATCTCGTCCCGTACCGACCACGACCCTGGCGGATCTTGACGTGCTAAACGAAGCGCGCGTGCCTTCGTATCGATCGTAAACCTTTTTCAGCAAAGGCGTGCCCGTGGAACATTGCAAGGCGGGGTCGTGTACGCTGCAGGCTTGCCCACCAACAAATAGCGACCCGTCCCTTCCATCATCGCTGACGCGAATAAAAACCATATGCGCAAGCACGTGATTTATGTTTCTTGAAGTATCGGATGACATTTCGTTTAAACCTTGACTATTTGTAACGCCAAACGAAAGTTGTTTAATTTGCTGGTTTTCGTGGTATATCACCAGATTGAACATTACGTAACGTCGATTATTAGCGTTATGCATTGATCCCCACACAACCCATCGGAAGTTGTTATCGAAAGTAATTGTCAAAGGTATAAAAGTGCCGTCCATGAACATCTGCCCACTGGCAGAGCTGTGTACGTGTTGTGGTAATATCGTCCAAAAGGCCAAGCTAAAATCACCATCCGACACACCCCTTGCCAGATCAGGATTGGGCTCCGACATTAACACCCGGGCGCGGTGTTCAAATTCGGAGTTTGGAGGGAATCGATCGTACAACGTCGGCTGCCCGGGGTAGTACCAGCCGGAAGTGGTGACGTTCGCAAAGTACGGCGTGCTGAGCGCTGCGTCGAGCATGGGCGGAGGCGGCAGCGGTGGCGGGGACGCGGGCGGAGGGGGCGACAGCAAAGGCTGCTCGTTGATCCACATTTGGTAGGGCACCATCTTAATTCCTTGGATGTTGGCCCAATTGTTGGTGGAGCGTCCCGTGTTATGACGATACAGAAACTACCACCGAAGCTGATCTTTGTTCGTGGTGTTGTCGTACTGCAGGAAAAATTCGGACGCGTTACCCGGCTCGTTTCTGGTGAACGTGGTCAAGTCGCGGCCTAACTCATCGACAAATGCCGGAGCATCCCAGTAGTGATTCGTGCTGCTATCCCCCGACACGTACGGTAAGTAGTACTCGGCCAGATGCGAACGGTACGGTCCGACGTCCTCCCACCAGCTTTTTGTCATGGGCCACCAGTGCAGCACGTGAGCGTAGAATTGACGTGGCAGAGGTCCTCCGAAACCGTCGCCCAGAAGCAAGTTCACTTCGCTCAAAGATACTTTTCTATCTAAGATTAGGGCGTTGGTGAATGGCATACGCCCATTCGCGTGAAAACGGTACTGGTCGGAGTTAGCTAATGGGTCTGCGTACATTCCGAACACCACGTGCAACGGATCGCGGACGCCCATGTAAGGGTAAGCGGTGGCCGTGTATGTGTTTACCTTTACGGCATCGCCTTTGGTAGCCATGTTTCCAAAATAAAAGTCCATAGATTGCATCTCGTTGTAAAAGGTGACGACCACTAACGCCATGTACTCGCGGTCGTTGTAACTCATACCGCAGGTGCAGCTGCTACCGCTGCAACCCCAAAATTGGTGCTGGAATCGATTCTCATCGACCTGTACGGTCAAGTAGTGTCGATGCTGACACGCGTCGTGGTTGTAATTTTGCACTTCAATGCGCAGCGCGCGCCTGCCAGCTGTGGTGATGAGGCCAAAATCGTGCTTGTTGTGCCAAGTGTCCTTGTCGTTATTGTAGAGAGGCAGCCAATACGCCACGGTGAGCTCTCCGATCTCGTTCATGGTGCCGCGCAGCGCGGCGCTGGGCTCGCTGGTACGCAGGTAGTTACTAACCTTGTCGCGCATGGCGTCCACGCCGTTCACTTTCTGAATGGTGCCTTTGTCGTAATGACCTGGAAAGTACATATTGGACCGTTGTTTGTGCGCAGAGAATTCAATGTGGGGGAAAGCCCCTGCAAAAGGCGGCAGTGGGGGAGGGCTCGGCGGAGGAGGCATTGAGACGCTTTCCCGACCGCCTCCGTACAGCGTGTCTTGATCGAAGGTTCTGTTTATGCGTCGGGCGTTAACAAAAGTCGGCCCGGCGTGCAGACTGTAAGGCAGCCTCGGATCGTCCACTTTGATGAAGCGGTCGGTGTCGCCGAATTCGTCTCCCGGCTTGATGCCTTCGTGATGGTAGTTCGGTTGATTATAGTTGTTCCACCCATGCGTGTAGCCACGATACATATCAGGCCAATTAATTTTGCGCCATTGATCACCGCAACGATTGCTATCGCATTTATCATAGTCGCACGCGTTCTCAAAACGGGTTTCAAAACCGTCCAGATTCAAGGTTTTTAATCGATACTCAATTACGTGCGCGTGTGGACTCATAAGGTCTTGGTAGTGATGATACTGTAGAGGCAGCCACGTGACCAAACTAGCCGCTTGTGCGGAGGTTAGTTCGGAGCCAGCGCCTTTGTTGTACATTGCCACAATTTCAGATTCTGGTAAGGCACGGTCGAACATGACAAAGTGATTGATGGCCACGTTACCCTGCAAACGCTCGATGGATCTGCCAATACCAATTACGGGATCTTGACCCAATCTGCGCAAATAATCGGCAACATCCCGATTGCGGTTTACGCACGCACCGCGGGCGCATTGGGTTACGTGCGCGTCGCGCAATGTGGGATTGTTAGGATCTTCTCCTCCGATGTAGACCCTGCCGATAGAATAACGCTCCAAGGTAATGACAACCATCTGCGCCCGGTCCTGCCCACCGGTTAAGGCGCCAGTGTCGCGCACTACAAAGTCGGTCCAAGTATGATCGTCCGGGTAGTTCGTGTTCATCCAAGTGGGCAGGTCGTGGTTGCCCATTCTACCGGTGGCCCCACCGCTTCCTCCGAAAGCCGCGATCGTGAAACATAAATCCCGGTTGGTTATTGGTGGTGTAACGCCATCATCAAACGTCTTTTCACGGCACATGCCGAACGTGATCACTATAAACCCGCCGCCACCGCAGATCAAGCTCCAGTATCCACCGTGATGAGGATGTTTTGCAAAACAACCGTTAGAGTACGAAAAGGTTATACTGGTCTGCTGGTTGCTCGTAGCGTTCGTGCGCAACATGGCCCAAAATGCCACGGTGAACGTTCCTCTGTCCAGTATGTACGGTAATTTTTGTACCATGTGCAACTGAAGATAGTTGCCACCGTCTACGTTCCCGTCGAGCCCCTCTCTGGCTTCGCACGATGTAAATGTTTTGCAGCCTGCCAGCATATACCACGTGCTGTTGACAGGATCGGCAAAGAATTTGATACCGCGCGTGTTTAAAGCACCGTCAACATTGGGTACCATATCCGCAGCTAATTTTGCTTGCTGCGTGTAAGGCGTTAACCATGTCACGTATTCCGGTTCGCGCGGTCGCAGAGACTCCACGTGACCCCAACTGCATCCACCATTGTGGCCGAACCCACCATCGTTTTCATACCCAACCCTACCCCAGAAATGAAAGTTGCAAGTGTTATTACTGGTCCAATCCACGTTTGCCGTAGGAGCGTTGTAGGACATGTGCACCGTACTTTTGGTCATGGTATGGTAATCGCTTAGTTCACCAGGCAACGTGACGCGTTTGATGTAATCCGAGTTTAAAAAATCCAAAAAATTGTACGTCGCCGGTGAAGGCCCCCAGCCGTGATAAGCGGTGGCTACGTATTCTGTCAGATGCAAATCGTTTCCCGAATGGTCCTGCCACCAGTTCGAGTCCATGGGATACCAAAATACCAGATGTTGCGCCAGTTCCGGTCGCATACCGCGTGATCGGTCGTAATTGTTGTACAATTTACGCATATCGTTCATGCCCAACTTGGTATCAAACATCATCACGTGCCCTACCAACCGCCCTCCTCGAATGTGATGACCGTCGTTACCCGCCACAAATATAGCATTACGCATGTCGAGAGTGTCGCTGGCGTAATCTGCGGTGATGGAGTTTATACGGGTCGCGCGACCGGAAAACGCCGCTGCGGACTGTGAATTACGCTACATGCCTCTGCGTCTGTCGTGGGCGTGCACCATACATAAAGCGCAAGGAGACGAGGCCGATCAAGTGTTTGTGGACTGCGATCGATTATTCGACGCGCGTCTGTTTTACGTCGCCCTTACGCGCTGTCGAAGTCTTGACGGGTTATCGCTACGTCGTTTTACGCACATACCGGACATGAGTCAACTTCCGGAAGCGAAGCTGTACGCCAACCTCAAGAAAAAAACAAAAACTATGGGGCGCGCTTACGATTGTATCACCGATGGTGACCTTCAAGAGTTAATTACATACGAAGTTCACTAAGAAAGGGTGCTTAGTACCTCTCAGGTATAATCAAAGTTAAGTTTGCGTTTACCCCTGCTACTATGACCGTGACACGGGGATTTCTGGCAAAAAGACTGCCAGAATTGACCAACTAGTATCAACCTTGACCAAGCGATGAAGTTAGCGTATCGGGTAGGCCTCTTGTTCACCAAACAGAACAGCTTGAAGTCCTCCACGTATCTTTGAAAGGGCAAAACAGTATCGTACTCTGCCAACGTCACCGTTACATTCGCGGGTAGCCATTTGCGAACCAGGTTCCCCTTATTTACCACTTTAACGGTAAGTTGTTGCGTCTTCGGGCAAAAAGTTATTTTGTATAGTTTCTTGTTCGTTTTCAGCAAAGTACTGTGGTTACACTATTGATTTTACCCATAATTAATTATTCACCGAAATTATCGAAATCCGAAAACAATTCATGGAAAATAAATATCTCTGACCCCAAACAAGTGGCCAACAAGGAAATAGTCAATTAATTAATTATTTCGAGATCCTGTGTTTGTGCAATAGGGACAAGAAATAGTTGGGAAAATATATAAGGCGGTGGGCACACATGTGTCACAAGACAAATAAATAGCGGGATAATTATTGGTCCAGACCGATATACAGTGTGCATACGATAGACAGATAATATCTCATACGTACATACGATAGGAGGCCACGTTGTGTTCTATCGCAATCGGTTCACGCACGGCGCACTCGGCATCCGGCAGCACCATTCTTTCAAACTCACACTCGAAACTGTTGTGTGATCTGCTTCTGAGAAACAAAAAAGATGAGTGCCACAGAGCACGAATGTTTGATATGCAAAATCCGCGGATTAGGCTGAATTTCAGCTCATATATAGCCTCATATATAGGCTGAATTTCAGCTCATATATAGCCTCATATATAGGCTGAATTTCAGCTCATATATAGGTTGAATTTCAGCCTATATTTGGGTGAGATTCCTAAGGCGTGTTACGTGTTACGCGTAAAACTCACAAGGCCCGAAATACGTAATTTACGCGTAATTTACGCCCGGGGGGGGGCGTATAATGCAACATAGTGATATGCAAGGGTATGATATATATTATGTGGTATGAGCGGTGTGTATCAATAGATAAATAGGTTGGTTATTAATTAAGTCTCAAGTGGAATATGTGAGAAATAAGCGACAAGAAATAGTTCGAAAATTAAATAATTTTCAGCGTGCGATAGTCGTGCGATAGGCCCCTTTTCAAAAAATAATTAATTCGGCGTCGACTCAAAATACTATTGAAAATAAAGAATTATTGATGGTGTGTGGGGGGGGATAAAATCAATAGTGTAACCACAGTAATACTCATCGAGTAGAAATCTTGCAACTGCAAAACAAAAACAAGCACCTTTTAGCACAAAATACAGTTTGTAAAGACTGCAAGGAGGGAAGACACGCACATATTTTTCAACTTCAAAAAATGTATACTTCTTGTCGATAACTGGTATTATGGCTGGCACGAATTTTACCAAAGGTAATACTAGGTATAGGTATTACCAGTATTTTACCAAGTATTACTTTGCCCCAAAAAGTCCTTACCCTAGTGCAGGGGGGTATTACCGCACGTTACCAAAAAGTTTTACCATGCATCGGTAATACCGGGTATGGGTATTACCGGGTATTACCCCCGTATTACCATCGATTTTACCCATTTTACCATGGGAAAAAATGAAATCGACGGCTTCTCAGCCGTCACGCCAGGACGATTTCCAACATCCCCATTCCGTGAGAGGGTGAGACGTGCTCGAAGTCTAAACAGTTCACAACGCACGCGAGTACATCCCTGCGTGGCAACACGAGAGATATCCGTCATGGATTCGCCCTTCTTAGGACACTCTGACCGTCCTCCATGCCAAAATACCAAATTGTACCATTGGTAATACCGGGTAAGGGTATTACCAATCCCGAAAATCGGGGCGGCTGTCTGTACTTTCTGAGAAGTAGTTTTTGTTCGTTTCGGTGGCGACGACATTCGAATTTGGTCTAGCCACCTTCATAGATCGATTGCGCATACATCAAAGCCTCTAGGAGCACATTTGTACGGCAGGTGACGGCACCCGAGAGTGCAGCATGTAACCAATCCCCAAAATCGGGGCGGCTGTCTGTACTTTCTGGAAAGTAGTTTTTGTTCGTTTTGGTGGCGACAACATTCGAATTTGGTCTAGCCACCTTCTTAGATCGATTGCGCATACATCAAAGCCTCTAGGAGCACACTTGTATGGCTCCCAATAATAATGTGTGCGAGAAGCCCCATGATCGTTTTAATTATTGCCAAAAATCCCAGAATAGTATTACCTCGGTAATACCACTCAAAGTATTACCGGTATTTTACCCGGTATTACCAAGGGCCAAAATCCTTTACCCGGTAAATTGCCAGCTATAACTGGTATCGTGAAAGTTAAATGAGTTACAACAATCTTTTCTTTGTAGAAATCTTTCAAGTTTCCAAAGCTGTACTCGTACTGCTTTTCGGTACGAACGTCTTCACGTTTAATGATACAACCTTTATCAGTGAACAGGACAACATTGTAAAATTGTGCTTCGTACAAAGCAGGTCTGACTTGCCTGAACCACACGAGTTGGACCTGCATTTTTTGTTGGCTAACACTGAAAATGAGAAGTTGGGTCGTAGCATAAGTAGTTTCGTGTTGAAAACAAAGACCTTTAAATAACCGTTAATTTTTTTTACAAGATAAGGATGTAAACGTGTCACTTTTTAATTATTTCGACAAATTGCCCTTCCCCATAACGGTGTACACGTGAACAAACATAATCGACAAATCGATTGAAATCGCGTATTTATGAACGGTCAAAAATTTGCAGCTCTATCATTTTTGTTTACCGTTTGCCATGATAAGAAGCAAAGTCTGGTTCTTTAACAACCGAAAGGAAGAAAGTCAGGAGCAAGACTCCTGTTTGTCAGAAGAAGATATGGAAAACGAACAAACCTCGCAAGATAGTGAAGGTGATGATTCCTCCCTGTACGACACGACAGACGAAGAGGTCGAAGAAGAGTACAAGGAAGTAAAAGTATATTTACCGGATGGCAAAGAGGTCGAAGTAAAAGTATTTCCAGACCAATATGCGTCCTTCGAGGATATGTTAACGGTGCGGCTTCCTTTTCTTCTTTTCTCAACGCTTAACTTTTTTCTTCAATTGAATTGTGTTTTCTTTTGCAGCGTTTGTTCCCACATATTACTGGTGGGGTTCCAATGCATTATGCGTTGTTGAACGACAACGTGTATCTCTTGAACGAAAATCAACCGGTTTACAAAGAATTGGAGAAAGTAAACGGCATTTGTGATATAATGTTTGCGCCAAAGAAAATCAGTGTGAAAGTGGATAAAACCGGGGTGCGTCGTTATAACTATAAAGCACTTTTGTTTTCGACTTACAATTTTTGCTAAAACGTTCGAAAGAGGTGTGTACCAACAGAAAATCCGAGAGGGTACAGTTCCGATTCGTAAGTACACTTTTAAAGAGGTACGCACAAACATTTTTGCCAGTGAAATAACTATCGTAATTATTGTCCACTTATACTTAACTAAAATTGTTCGTACTATTTTGTCTGTTCGACAGGTCTTAATCAGAATGTACCCTGAATTGGAAGAGCTCACCAAAGTTGACTGGAACGCACTTAGGTTAATATACAACGGACAAAGAGTTGCGTTTGACAAAGAAATTTGTTTCTTGAATACTTTGTTTGAGAGTCACGAACCGGTATATGAGCTTGATTTGCATCAAGAGCAGGTAGGCGGTTAGACCTGACGTACGTAATATATATATTTATGTTAATACACGGTCTCCATTAAGTGAGTGATACAGAGGCCAATAAGCCAAAAGCATCATGGCTATCGCCAAGTCGTCGTTGCGACCGTGCAGTTTACCGGTGATTACGCGCCTACATTCCGTGTGTTTACGGGAAGCGCCCGGTTTGTACACATATTCAAATTGTCGCAGCTGCTTCAGCAGCAGTTGCACGTCGTCCACACGCGTACCCCCTTGTTCACGCAACTCCATACGCACGCGGTTTTCTGCTAGGTATCGCTGCAGCCCATGCCGCATTCGCTCCTTCGATTCGGCGGTTGTCAGCACGCCTGGTCTACGCAGGTTGCTGCTGTCCGCGGATAAGTGTCTTACAGGCTAGTACGGTTGCAGAATTTGCGCGACACGAGACGCCTGCAGCGACGATCAGCGAGCCAAAAAATTAGTCGCTCTCCATGACATACTCCGCGAGTGCAACTTGTAAAAATAGCGCGCACCTGGACCCAACCGCCGTAGTTGGCTTCGATGATGCTAATGATGCACGCAGTCGCGTGCATGCGGTCGCGCAAGCGTTGCGCATGCGAGGACAACTCGTGCGTCAACTGATTGTCGGAAGTTACCGCCGTGGCGTCCATGCTAATTACCTGCGAGTTGAGATGAAAAATCGTGTTTCAGACATCATTATAGGTGAGTCCAGATTGTTAACATGCGACGATTTTAACGTAGTGGACCGTCATCTGCACGCGGCCATCGACGCCTATGTCGCTCTGGTGAATCAGGATCTCGGATTTTCCGCAGCAGTCGCAACCAGCGTGGGCACTCTGACCTACCGTTACATTATCCAAATGATGAACACGGCAAAATACACGCGCAACCTTGCGGCAAAACGGTACGCCTGGCTTTTGTTGGTCAACGCCTGCGACGATGTGATCTACGAATACTTGCGCGAAAAATGTTTTTGCAACAAGGTGCAGCACTGGTCTACGGAGTTGCGCGCGGACATACGCGAGTTTGTGGAACAACGTCAGATGCTTGAGGCACCGGATAATAAGCCATCCGAAAGGGGGGAAGTCGCGTGCAAAAAGAACGCGCTTCATTCCCGCCGACGGCGGACCAGCTGCTTTGCGGAAATAAAGGGACGATCCGCCGCAAAAAACGCAAACGATGCCAGCACCCCACATCCCGTCACAGCTCATCTGCGGACGACCAGCTTGGTCGCCTTTGTCATTAGAGTCACGTGCAAATACATAGAGGCCTAGGGACCATTGGTTTTGCACGCACCACCAGATCGTGCTGGACCGTAAGATAACCGCTCACAATGGCCATCATGTTGTTGCCGCCACCGCACGTGTCGATAGCCATGTAAACGTTGTGTCCAATCGGGTTAATGGTGCTCGTATCGACTTGGTAGCGCACCCGCTTTGCGAAGCGCGCAAGCGACTCCCTGTCGTAACAGCAGGCGTCCGCCCCGGACGGTATGCCGAGCTGCTCCTGCATGTACATCTGCGGCTGCGACTCGAAGAGCATTCGCGTCATCTCCTCGCGACGGTGATCCGATTTCCACGGCGGTAGAAGCTCCCGGCGATGCTCGCAAACGTCCTTGACCCCGCGTTCCGCGCAGGTGGGGCAGATGAGCGTCACCTCCAACACGTAAAACATGGGTTCGTCGCTGTTGGGCTCTTTCATCCGCAGCAGCGTAGAGTAGAAGTTGTTTTCGTCCAGGGGCGTAGAGATTGCGAGCAGCGCAGTGTCCCGCACGTTTAGGAGAGGCACTATTACCTCGGTGAACACCGCCTCGTCCAGGCGTGACGCCTCCTCCAGTATTATAACCTTCGCGCCGACGCCTTTGAGCCCTGCGGCGTGATGAGATCCACCATCTCAGCATCGCGCTTTCGGCGACGCAAGGCGACGGAGGGTAGTCGCACGCTGCGCTCCGGTCGCTGAAACGTCTCGCTCGCGACGCCCTCGAAGGCAAAGCACAGCGTGGCCAACAGCATGGCCACCCAAAAAAACCACCGCCGACTCATGATCGCCATTCGTCGCCGAAGCGCGGCACTAACCCTTCTCCCGGTCGATATCTATACCCCGAATTATGAATGATCACTCGGTGCACAAAGAGATTGCGGAGCGTATCACCGCCACGGGTAACGTGGTGCGCGAGGTGGCGCACAAACGCGCCAACTGCAACCCCATCGTGGAACGTCCTGCATAAACACCCACCCCTCCTCAATTGCACGAGAGGTTCCCTCCCTAATCAATGCATCACTAGTGCAAATCGACCAAGAACAGGAAGCCCACTTTTGGCATCACAACACGCCCCAAACGCACGGGGGCTTGGAAGAGCAGACAGCTGCATCGGGGCAGCTGCATTTCACCCGCCATACACCCCAACAGCACTCCGTCAAGCATCAACTAGCATGCCGATAGTGTTGCTGATGGTGGGCTAGATATGGGAGGGCAAGGAGGCGGGGGCTCAATGCCTCAAGCCAAGGGAGCCCACCTGTGGCATCACTGGAGGCCTCCACGGCAAGGGCGCTTGGGAGAGCATGCGCCTGCATCGGAGCAGCTGCATTTTCACCCGCCATACACCCCAGCAGCACTCCGTCAAGCATCAACTAGCATGCCGATAGTGCTGCTGATGGTGGGCTAGATATGGGAGGGCAAGGAGGCGGGGGCTCAATGCCTCAAGCCAAGGGAGCCCACCTGTGGCATCACTGGAGGCCTCCACGGCAAGGGCGCTTGGGAGAGCATACGCCTGCATCAGGGCAACTGCAATTTGACATTTTGCGTGTCATCTGCGTGTCATCTGTGGCTGTGCCTGTGATTGTGACTGTGCCTGTGATTGTGACTGTGCTGTGCCTGTGATTGTGACTGTGGCTGTGATTGTGATTGTGGCTGTGCCTTTGATTGTGGCTGTGCATGTGAATGTGGCTGAGCCTGTGATTGTGCCTGTGCCTGTGATTGTGATTGTGCCTGTGATTGTGGTTTGTGCCTGTGGTTGTGGCTGTGCCTGTGATTGTATTTGTGCCTGTCATTGTGGCTGTGCCTGTGATTGTGATTGTGCCTGTGAATGTGGCTGTGATTGTGATTGTGGCTGTGCCTGTGATTGTGGCTGTGCATGTGAATATGACTGCACTTTGTGATTGTGACCGCACTTTGTGGTAATGCCTATGATTGTGAATGTGATTGTGGCTGCGCCCTGTGATTGTATTTGTGCCTGTGATTGTAGTTGTGACTGTGCCTGTGATTTGTGACCGTGCCTGTGATTTGTGATTGTGACTGTGCCTGTGATTGTGACGGTGCCTGTGATTGTGGCTGTGCCTGTGATTGTGGCTGTGCCTGTGATTGTGACTGTGCAATGCCTGTGATTGTGGCTGTGAATGTGATTGTGGGTGTGCCTGTGATTGTGACTGTGCCTGTGATTGTGATTGTGCATGATTGTGATTGTGCCTGTGGTTTGGCTGTGCCTGTGATTGTGACTGTGCCTTTTTGTGATTGTGATTGTGTCTGTGCCTGTGATTGTGACTGTGCCTGTGATTGTGGCTGTGCATGTGAATGTGGCTTGTGCCTGTGATTGTGACAGTGCACAGTGATTGTGGCTGTACTGTGATTGTGACTGTGCCTGTGATTGTGGTTGTGCCTGTGATTATGATTGTGACCGTGCCTGTGATTTGTGACCGTGCCCGTGATTGTGACTGTGCACAGCCAGGTTGTGGGTACATTACTGTGGTTGTGGCTGTGCACAATGATTTAATATTTGTACTGTGATTGTGAATGTCTTTGCGCACTTTGTAATTGTGGCTTTGCTGTGGTGTGTGCTGCGCCTGTGATTGTGACTGTGCCTGTGATTGTGGTTGTGCCTGTGATTGTGCTTGTGCCTGTGATTGTGCCTGTGATTGTGACGGTGCCGGCACAATCACTGGAATGAGAACACACGGCCGGCACTAGGTGTTAAAGAATACATGCCAAATATGAAATATTTAAATACAATACATGTTAACTTTATTCTGAGTACGAGTAAGCTAAATATTTGATAAGAACTATGAAAAATAACCACAGAAGGTGAGCCATAATATACGGGCAGCCACAGGTGCTACATTGTTGCAGTGAGCACGCACAATTTAGGATTATGCTAGGAATTACGAACTGTGATGAGAACATGCGGGCACTAGCTAGTTGCTACAATGATATGAATACAGTAATACAAATGAAGTGACACAGATGCTTTGATACGGATACAGTGAAACAGATGCAGTGATATGAATACAGTGATACCGATGCAGTGATACGGATGCCGTAACACGGATGCTGTGATAAAGCTACCATGATACAGATGCAATGATATGAATACAATGATACAGATGCGGATGATAAAATGACACAATTGCAGTGATACTAATGCAATGGCACAGATGCATTGATATGAAAACACTTATACACATGCCGTGACACAAATGCAGTGATACACAAGCGATGATAAAACGAAAACAAATGCAGTGACACAAATGCGGCGACAAAGATGCAATGATACAAATACAGTGATATTGTAACACATCAGGACATAGCGAGACAAGATGTGGCGGATACCTGCTCGCCATTGCGATATCCCCGTCACCGTGATAGCATCGCAACTTTGACCTGCATAACACAAACAATAATAGAAACTGTAAAATTATATCAGCATGTTAAGGCCAAGCGAGACAAAGGTATGTGAGGGCTCCTCAAATAGCAAGCGGCGGAACCGTACCTTCCAGTGGCAGGGTCGGGTATTGTCCCGAGGCGTGCCAGAGGCTAACGCACTACCCTGCCTCATGCGCTAGCTGCATTAGCGAACCGGACATTGCGTGAAAAGAAGACACCTGCCTCATGCGGTAGAAAATTCTCACAGAGGAGGGGCTGCGTACCTCACTATGGCAGGGTCGGGTTTAACCCCGAGGCGAGTCACGGACTTTCGCACTGCCCTGCCTCATTTTTACGAGGCAACGGTTGCAATATCGGGAGCCCACAAAAGCGCAAAAGGATTCAGGCAGGGTCAACTAAGATAATCGTCCAACTCAGATTGAGTTGGGCGTTTCCATTCGTTTTTGTGAGGCGTGGTGAGGACAATGGGTGTCTCTGTGGCAGTGGATGGTAGGAGATCTGTGACGGAATATTTCCGCCCAGTACACAAGGGATCCTCGCGGACATTAGCACGTTGGGGAACTTTCGTCCCCTCTCTACGAGCTTTGCACACACGACATGTTTTTCTCACACCCGCACTCACAGCTCCTGTGGCAGCTCTGCGGATACTGTCGCGATACCCTGGTTTGATTCGAACTCTCCAGTCGCGAGCCACCAACGCTAGGACAAATATGACCAAAATCCAGCAAGATATGAAATAAAGCATTATTCAGAACATGAATTCAGGTTTTCAGAACAGTTCAGTTCAGTACAGTACAGTACAGTACAGTTCAGTTCAGTACAGTTAAGTCCCCAACCAGATTCCCCATTCGGGAAAACGTTTCCCCATTCTTGATTCGCTTTCCCCATTCTTGGTATCGTGACAGTCGACCGATGTTCAATTTCTTCAATCGAACTCTTCAATTTCGTGCGATCATATTATTAGAGATCGAACGATTCATAATTCGGGGATAGGTACCTATCCCCGAACCTATCCCCGACCTATCCCTAACACTTGTGCGCACACCGTTTCAGAAGCCCCCGCCATAAATGAGGGATGTTGAACCGGTACGACCACAGAGGGGGAAACCTATCACCCTATTCCCACCTTCATCTCCGTTCGATCGTCAGGAATCGACAGTCAGAATTCCGGACAAGTAGGCTATCCCCATCCTTTGAACCGTCCCGCCGTTAATGTTATGACTGACTGACCGGCATCATTCATGTCATCTCATCGCGTCCACTCGACTGCACTGTACTGAACTGAACTGAACTGAACTGTACTGAACGGACCTGAACTGAACTGTACTGTACTGTACTGTACTGAACTGAACTGTTCTGAAAACCTGAATTCATGTTCTGAATAATGCTTTATTTCATATCTTGCTGGATTTTGGTGATATTTGTCCTAGCGTTGGTGGCTCGCGACTGGAGAGTTCGAATCAAACCAGGGTATCGCGACAGTATCCGCAGAGCTGCCACAAGAGCTGTGAGTGCGGGTGTGAGAAAAACATGTCGTGTGTGCAAAGCTCGTAGAGAGGGGACGAAAGTTCCCCAACGTGCTAATGTCCGCGAGGATCCCTTGTGTACTGGGCGGAAATATTCCGTCACAGATCTCCTACCATCCACTGCCACAGAGACACCCATTGTCCTCACCACGCCTCACAAAAACGAATGGAAACGCCCAACTCAATCTGAGTTGGACGATTATCTTAGTTGACCCTGCCTGAATCCTTTTGCGCTTTTGTGGGCTCCCGATATTGCAACCGTTGCCTCGTAAAAATGAGGCAGGGCAGTGCGAAAGTCCGTGACTCGCCTCGGGGTTAAACCCGACCCTGCCATAGTGAGGTACGCAGCCCCTCCTCTGTGAGAATTTTCTACCGCATGAGGCAGGTGTCTTCTTTTCACGCAATGTCCGGTTCGCTAATGCAGCTAGCGCATGAGGCAGGGTAGTGCGTTAGCCTCTGGCACGCCTCGGGACAATACCCGACCCTGCCACTGGAAGGTACGGTTCCGCCGCTTGCTATTTGAGGAGCCCTCACATACCTTTGTCTCGCTTTGCCTTAACATGCTGATATAATTTTACAGTTTCTATTATTGTTTGTGTTATGCAGGTCAAAGTTGCGATGCTATCACGGTGACGGGGATATCGCAATGGCGAGCAGGTATCCGCCACATCTTGTCTCGCTATGTCCTGATGTGTTACAATATCACTGTATTTGTATCATTGCATCTTTGTCGCCGCATTTGTGTCACTGCATTTGTTTTCGTTTTATCATCGGTACCTGTATCACCGCTTGTGTGTCACTGCACTTGTTTCACTGTATCTGTATCACTGCATTTGTGTCACGGCATGTACGTAAGTGTTTTCATATCAATGCATCTGTGCCATTGCATTAGTATCACTGCATTTTTGTCATTTTATCATCCGCAACTGTATCATTGTATTCATATCATTGCATCTGTATCATGGTAGCTTTATCACAGCATCCGTGTTACGGCATCCGTATCACTGCATCGGTATCACTGTATTCATATCACTGCATCTGTTTCACTGTATCCGTATCAAAGCATCTGTGTCACTTCATTTGTATTACTGTATTCATATCATTGTAGCAACTAGCTAGTGCCCGCATGTTCTCATCACAGTTCGTAATTCCTAGCATAATCCTAAATTGTGCGTGCTCACTGCAACAATGTAGCACCTGTGGCTGCCCGTATATTATGGCTCACCTTCTGTGGTTACATTTCATAGTTCTTATCAAATATTTAGCTTACTCGTACTCAGAATAAAGTTAACATGTATTGTATTTAAATATTTCATATTTGGCATGTATTCTTTAACACCTAGTGCCGGCCGTGTGTTCTCATTCCAGTGATTGTGCTGGCACAGTCACAATCACAGGCACAATCACAATCACAAGCACAGTCACAATCACAGGCACAGCCACAATCACAGGCACAACCACAATCACAGGCACAGCCACAATCACAGGCGCAGCCACAATCACAATCACAGG